>PVMI01036942.1:0-12639 GCA_008528875.1 Aulacorthum solani | reverse complement strand
CAATAATATTAATAAGATATAAAACAGAATATCTAGATTAATAATTATTATTTTTTTTATTTACACTTCCTTTAAGAATGATTGTTTTTCTCCCATGTCAATATGTTGTTTAATTGTAAATGTTGTTTGTACCTTTATTTTTATTTCATAGTATCGTTAGTTGAAAATATCATATCAACCATTTATAGTATTAACTATATTGTACTCAAAATAGGTCACTTTCTTATTAGTACATTTTTGTAGGATAGTTTGTTGACATAATAAATATTGATAAACAATTTGATATTAAATGTTTTATGTCCTAAACTCCTGACATGTAATCAAATTAGAAACATTGATTGGATTTAATACAAAATTGAAAATCCACATTTAATTGCATGTTTATTTTTTTATTTCAATGTAAATCTACATTTTTATCTCGATAATTATTATTTTGACTTAATTATGAGTGATTGGACTTGATATTTAATAAATTTTAAACTAATTATTCATTAGCTGCATTAAATTGTCTTTAATTTTGCTTGACTTATAAAGCAAGAAAAGCCGGCATAATTACTAAGGATAACAAATAATTATAAATATTATACAAATTAAAAAGACAATTTATACACTAGTGTTCAACACTGTCTTATTACAACTCTGTACTGATTTATGGTTGACTATAGTTATTTTATTCCTCATAATATAAAATACAATGTTCACTAAAACATAATCATAAATATTCCTAAAAATTTCTGTAATACATGATTCAGTTTTTAAACTAAAAAACATTTAAGTCCACAAAATGATTGCCCGGGTCAATGTAAATTTTTTGAATCGTTACTCAATAAGATAAAAATATGAAAAAATATTATAAATCAAAAATTATTTATCATTTATTACAAAAAACATACTATTTTATACTCATAGTAAGTGCATAGTAGACACTTTAATATAAAAACACCTGTTGATTGTGACTTTAAAACGAGAGACATCGCGGAGGGACTGTCACGCATACAGTCATATCCCTATGCCACCAAAGAAGGAACATGATAAAATGTTTTCCATATTATTCATCAAAGAAAGTAGATTCAAATTCTAACGTTTAATATTATAAAATTAAAATAGATTTGTACACAATATTACTATTATTATTATTGTACAAAAAAACATTTTCAGTTTTCACAGTACAACTTAATGTTTGTGATACGTAATAATTGTCAGTGAAAAAAAAATTATACATTGTTAAGCTTCAATGTAAACAAATATTGAAATTAACAACTCTTGATTGAGATTTAATACTTTAATAAATTTACAAAAAATAATCCTTACTAATCTTAATAGTATTATATTATTATTTAAAATTATTTTTATTGTCTTTGATTTTTGAAACATTTATTATTAGATCAATACTTGTTATATCAATAGTTAAGTGTTTATGTATTATTTATTGTATTCACTATACAATAAAAAAACTTCAAAACACATAAAATCAAAGAATAATAGTAATACACATTTCCCAACACAAATTCAATATCCAGACTGAAGATTCATCGTAGAAATTGTTTTTGTAATCATGGGGGTCGTGTTCAAACTTTTGTATATGCCAACATTGAACGTTTCCAGTAACAAAGACAATGCCATTTCTAAAAAAAATTTAACACTGATAATAAAGTATTTTTTATGAAATTTAATGCATAGAGGGTAATTCAGCAAGCACTCAATAAGCAACCCCCTCCTATTTATTTCATAATAATACTGTATTTTGAAATTTTTAAGTATACTTAAGGATCATATTTTCAAATTATTGAGATGTTTTTACCACTTAGGGTGTTTTTTGGAAATAAAAATTTCTATTTTTAAAATGTTAACCCCCCCCCTTTCTATAGTAAAATAGTTAGTGAATGATTAAGATGTATCAAGATCAAAATTCAAATGAGTAGTTTTTGAGTTATTTAACTAGATGTGCTATTCATGATAGAGGATTTGAAAAATATGGCAGTTATGGTGATTTAAGAATTTTAAAAATTAATATTAATTTATAAAAAATAAAAATTTATGATTTGTAAAAATGGTCTAGTGTAATAAACACTGGATCCAATACTACATCTATTTTATATGTTTGTCATTATTTTTGAAAAATATTATCTTTAGCAGAAATTTCCATTTTAATAACTGAAAAACTACATGTTCAAATTTTGAATTAAGTTAATGGAAAAAATGTATCTAGTGAAAATATACAGTAAAAAAGTGGGGTTCTCATTTGAAAACAGAAATTTGTATTGTCACAGGACTTAAGTATGAAAATCTCATGAATTTGAAAATATGGCCTTTAAATTTATTTAAAAATTAGAACTTGAATAGGATAATATCATTATAAAATGAAAAGATGGGAGTGACTGGGTGAGCATGATTGGTGAATTACCTCCTAAAACTATGTGATTGATAGTTTTAATAATGATCAATCTAAAACTAAAAATAAAGAGAGATGTATAGGTGGATAAGAAAATGTGTGAAAGTAAAAAAAAGACCAAAAATTGATATAAAAAAAAAATGTGGAATAAATTACCTCTAGACATAGATAATGAATCTATATGATTCCTTATTGTGCTAGAAACTTCATCATCATCGGACAACAGTGCACTCAATATTGCTGGTACCAACACAGAGTTTGTAGACAAGTTACTATTATTAAATTGTAAATAATGCAATAATAGTCCAAGAGATGGTAAACGTAAATGTGAACTAGGATTTCTGATCAACGAGGTGACTTTATTTAAAAATGGCTCCAATGCACGATTACTACGATAGGCAGAACGTTCCATGTCGGATAATAAATTGGTTGCAGAATCTTAAAAAAATTTATACGATTAATAAATAAATAACGTTAATATGCGATAAAAACTTTGAGATTCAAATTACCCGAGTCTTTAAAACAACTAAAGAAGTGATCGTATGGCAAATCATTTGATGTTTCATTTGGTGGCTGTAAGACCATCACTTGATCATTTTGACTAATTAGTAAATTCAGATTTCCAATAGTTTTGTACCTCTCAATAACATTGCTGGGGAAAAAAAAATTCACAAAGTTATTTAAATTAAATGTGTAGAGTACTGAAATATTATAATGAAATAATATTTACCCAAACCACATAATATTGGATTTAATAAACACCATAGCATCTTGTGAATTTGCAGCTATATAGCTGTGTACCCTATTACCAAATTTTGATAAAAGTGTATTAAATTCTTTTCTTGCAGCACTCACGTTCAAATTATTCTAAAAATTAAAAATGTTCAATTTATTTAATTCTAGTATAGCAAAATTATATACTGAATATAAAATTAACTAAAACAATTACACTGATAATGGTCAGGAAAATTCCCAAAAGTTTGTGAAGAGCATCCGTGTAAAATGGCAAATACACTGTTGGTTCTAAACTTTCTAATAAATCGAGAATATTGTTGAGTAATAATAGATGACCAGATTTCATTGCTCTAAACTCGAGGTAACAACATCTACGTAATGGGGCTGACAGTAGTTCAAATACCCTGAAATAAAAATGAATAAATTAATATCAAAGCTCAAATAAAATCAATTATAATTTATTACCTTAAGAACAAAAGTGGGTGAGTGGTACATAACCGCTTAGCTAGTATTTCATAATCATATATTTTTTTATTCAATTCTTTGTCCCTTTTAATTTTAGTGGACACAATTGATGACACAACAGTGTGTGAAATTGAATCCAGAGCACATCCTTCACTTTCTGTCTCATTTAAAAACAATTTAATTTAAACATTATTGAATCAATCATAAGCCGAACCTGATGTATACCTTTTATAATAATTGGATCCAAGAAGCCATCCATATCATAATATTGTAATTTACTAATGATGTTTGGATCGTTTGTGTACACAAGACTTAAAATCTGTTTAAACACTGCAATGTTCGAACTGAAAAAATCACAATAGGTTGATGAATTAGCGATGAAGATAAACAATAGCCTGCTTAATAGTTACTCGTTAATATATTTCAAATAAATATTGTGGAAGATTTGAACACAGTCATTTTTGGCCAAACAGTTTTTCAATATAACTGATAACTTGGTTAGCATGAATGCAGATAATTCTGTCCAAGTTATATTTGGATCTTCATGTTTTTCTTTACATTCTTCAATCATGTACAATAACAATGCAGTGAGCTTAAAAATAAAATAAATATTACATTTGTATGGTGTAAATTATGATGAATAATTACATGAATGTCATTGACTATTTTGTAAGTACTTAGAAGATATAAATTAATAATACATTTTTTTATACCAAATTATTTGATCTAATTTAATTAAAATAAAACACCCAACAATTACCAAAAGTCAAAAATTAAAATTAAATGCTTAGAAAGTAAAAACATTAAATATCTTCAATATAGAACTATACAATTACATTCAAATATTTAATATTTAGTACTAACTTTATTAAAAATAAAAAAACTTAATTTAAAAATATTTTAAATTATCAATATCAAATTTTTTTATAATTTAAAATTTAGGTATAATTTATAGGAATTTTATACAATAGTGATTATATCAGCATATGTGATTAATTAATTTATAACAATTGAAAAAAAGCTGTCTGCCAAATAGAACTACTGAAGTTAGTTTTGTTATCAAAATAAAATAATTTCAGTTTTAATAGTTTACCTGATCATGGTTCAATAACATTAACCCTTCATTTGATCTACTTTTGGAAGCATTCATTTCTCTACCTTGCCATAATTTTGGATTTGTTGTAATAGCAGATATCAAATCAAGAACTGATGAAGGTTCAAATCTAAAAAATAAATAAAAATAGTTAATGAATATAAATTCAACAATTACTATATAATGAGTAGCATTTAAAAGATTTAATCAAAATATATTCATCTATATAATTTATATAAGAAAAAAAAATATACTGTCTGTTTTTCTATAGTTATTAATTTGAATGTTATAATTAAAAATAAAATATGAATATATTCAAAACTAACTTTTCAACATTGTTTAGCTGTAATAAAATATCTAAAACACATTCCAACGATGACCAATTCATATGGTGATTAAGTAATGTTAATAAGTATGGTCTGCATTTTCTTACAGAATTCCATTTCTCACTAGTTGTCTTTGAAAACAACATATTAACCTAAAAATAATGTAATAAGTAATAATTTAAATGCTGTACTTAAATTTTAATGTTACCTGTTGATCAATTGTTAAATCAGATATTTTTAATTCAATTTCTTTTGGGAGATCTACAAAAAGTGAACGTTTTTGTTCTTTAATTAAGTTATCAACTTCCATCAATTCTGGTTCATTTGCTTTTTTGTTTTTTTTAGTAGTCTTTTTATTTTTCTCCACTAAAACAAAATTTAAATTAGACAATCAAACACTTAAGAATTATGGATACAATAAATTTAGTGTAGCTTGAAAGGATTTTTTTTCAAATCAAAACATAAATTTCATGAAAAAAATTTCAATAACTAACCATATTTGTTTTTATAATTCAATACAATTGTACGCAAATTATTTTGTTTTTTCTTCAAATTCAATTGAACTAGCATCAATTTAATAATAGACATTAATATTTTGTTGTAGCCACATTTCATCATCAACACTTTAAGTAAGTGGCATGTTATATTTTCATTTGCTACGACAGAACGCATAAATCCTTTACTTTTTAACATATTTTTGAACATTGCCATCATAAACTTTTGAGCTAGTGATTTTGTATCTTGTGATAGTGACTGCAAATATTAAAAATTAAAATATATGTGATGAAAAATTATAAAACTATTTAACATACTTGTAAAAATGATAAAAATTCTTCACCCTCCATCTTAGAAGTAAAAAGGTTTTTTATGATTATATCAACATTTATATTCTTATGCCTTTCTAATAAATTAATTGGGTCATCTAAAACAATACAATTGTTAGTTTAAAAATAATAATATGATTAAAAACACTTTTTTATTTATAAAATGAAATACCTTTTATTTGTAAGTTAAATCTATCAGACGATTGCATTTTTTCTTCTACTTCCATCATTGTTGATTCTTCATTTAATGTTAATACAGATGAGAATATTTGACCTCCCTGTGCTCCACGTCTCTGCTGTACTTGGACAAGTTGAACCATATAAGCTTTATCCATAACAGCAGCTTTAATAGCTTCTTGATCAAGACACACAGCTTTGTCCAAAATGTCCAATAGTTTGCTAAATACAATTTTAATTTTCGTGTCTCAAAAGAATACTAAGTGGTTCCAAATTCTATAGTATGATAAAATCTTACCTCATTGATGCAACTGGTATCCCAAATGATTGAATAAATAATATTAACTGAGGTGGTTCAAGATCGGTCAATGCTTCTTCTACAAGCCTAGGAACCCTTGACCTAATCATACGTAGCTTAAGCCAATCAGGTATGAGTAATGCTTCTTCTGATGTATCAACCAAATAAGCCTGTAAAAAAAAAAAAAGAACAATTGCTGTTTGTTGAATGACTTAATACCTCCTGCTAGAGAACGCGTAACAGGGCAGCAAATAAAACTAGTCAATTTCTGCGCATTTCCACCACTTTACCGGCCAAATGTCATCTATTTTACACTGTCATAGACAGTGATGAAGCGAGAAGGCTTGGAGGTACATGGTGGGAGAATTTCACATCAAGACAATGGAGTAGTTCAGTTAAATGCGCAAACGAGTTCCGTTCTCTTGCTAGGCTGAGCATAATTAACAATATTTAAGACATTTTAAATAGTAAATTATGGTTTACTTTAGGCATTTGTTTTCTATCTGTTGGAAACCAAGCTTCTAACAAATTATCAAATTTCAGTGGATCATGAATACACTGAGGGCCATAAGTCAACAGTATAATCATAGCATGTACAACCAGAATGTGTAAAGTGCATTCTTGACCACCTGGCCATGTTACCAGAATTTGATCTTGATTCTCTGACCAAGGATGATTTTGACGACAAGGTTCTCTAGCCTATATTCAACAATCAACAAATTTATAAATGAAAAGCTTTACTTTGGTAAAAATAAACTTACCCGGCTTAAAAACGTATAAAATATGTTGACTAAAGAATTCAGAGCAATATTGAACACGGTAACTGTATCTGTTGATATAGGGAGCACTGCAGCCATAACTGTACTCCGTTCAACAATTAATTGAGCCATATCAAGCACCATGTCAGTAAGCTGCTCATTAGTTAAGCTATCCACTTTGTCCACATCAGATGTCCGTTCAGCCAGAAACGTCAAGTATGCTGTTATTAAATGTGGATCATTTTCTACTTGACAAGCTTGTCTCAGAGCTATGACAATCTAAAAATATTTCAGCAAACAAATGATTAAAAAACTCACTTCATCGAGCTCAAAATTGAATTATAAATTATAACACTTACTTGGGACTTAAAAGCTGGAAAATTTGGAAGTTGTGGTAAACTTGTTAATAACCACGAAACATCCGTTTTTGATTCAATTACTTTATCAATATCAATCATTTTATCATCAGTTTCATTTAATAGTAATTTTAAGCCCTTTAAAAATCAAAATTAATTAAAAAACATTTAATAAGTACCTACAATTAAGGAAAAAAAATTCATATCAATAATTTATTATCGTACTCAAAATTTAATAACTATTTAACAATGTATAATATATTACTTTTCAATTTGTATTTTTACTTACTAAAATAGCATGTTGTCTACTTGTTGGAGAACTTAGGCGTCTCAAAAAATACTCCAAAACTTCACAACTTATTATTGGATCAGTTTCTGGATGCATTAACAGTTTTCTTAAATGATTTAGTAATTGATTAAATTTACCTTGTTGTCGACAACTTGGACTCAATAAAAACTCACATAAACACTGAACAGGTAAATGACTAAAAAAGTAACAATTTAATAACAAAAATATTATAACTCATAGACATTATAAATTATATGTACTTTAATGATCCTTCGGATGAATTTACTAATTCAGCCAGCCAAGGCATTGACTGTGAAGTTCCCTGGCGTTGAATAATGTCCAAAAGAAAGTCAGGGTCTCTTGATCGGCATAATAAGTGGCCAATACGTAGGTTTGTATTCATGACTCTCAATTGTTCTAATACAGACGATGGTGGACGCCTAGGTGGACCAATAGGATCCATACCCATAAGTTGACTCAACAGTAAACTCGTCTGTTCAGTTATTGTGACTTTTGTAGAAGCTGCAGCCAAATAAGATTCAAATTCAAGTATTTTTTGTTTTTCGACTGATTGCAACTGTAAATCTTCCAGGAATGTGGGAAAAGAAAAATTATTTGTAATACACATCTCAATAAATATTCTTAACATTGGATATTTTCGGCAGGCTAAAGTTCCAAAAACTAATGGTATGTGAGCACAATAAATTAACATTATTAACCAAGTTTTCCAATACAAATTTGATATGGCTAATTGTGGAGGTGTATATCCTAATGGTAACTCAATTTTATCTGGATGATGATATGCACATGAATCCAATAATATTTCAAACAATTCACATTTGTCAGCTAAAAATAGTTGTTATGGTTAGTTAATTTAAATCAAATTGTGTTTAAAATATGTATTTATAGACTTTTACCTCTAATGGCATTACAATTCTGATACACTTGTAGCGACGCAGCACGTTTTACTAATTGATCCACCAACTCCAAGGCGTCTGGTGAGTTCAAAGGGTGTTCTTTCGACAAACCAATCATAAGTATTGTTATAACTGTACCTTGTAGCAATGGTACTTCAGTAGCAATTCTAAATATTGTTGTCCTATCTTGCTCAGGAGGCCAACTTTCTAATTTATAATACTGTTCAGATGCCTCCATTAACAATATCTAAAATCATGAAATACAACTTATAGCATTATCCTTTTAATGAAAAGAATGCAATATTTATGAAAATACTAAGTAAAAAATTGTATAAATAATAAATAAAGTATATACTTTGTGTAATGCATGAACAAAATCAGTAGGCGCAGGTCGATAAGTTCTTAAAACACTGTCTTGAAGCCATACAACTCCATCTTTTTGAATTTTTGAAATAACTTGTTGCATTTTTTCAAACTAAAAAAATAACTAGTTATTTCTTTTATAAAATAATTATTTTAAGTTTTTTACCTGTACAACGTCTTTTCGTTCTGAACGCATATATGGGTATACAGTTAAAAATATACACAGTGTTAAAAGATCTATAATTCCAGCAAAAACTCTATCCTTAACTTCAGGGGTCTGATTTAATGGCTCTTTGGCACCTATAAGACCTTGACAAAAAGTCAAAAAGTTGAAATCAGACCGAACTTGGCGCGATATTTCTCTTAGAAGTCCGCGTAACGGTCTCAAATAATCATCTCGTAATATCAATAATTCCTAATTATGAATTTAAATTATTAGAATTAAATGATAAGAATAATTCTTTAGTATTTTAAGAATTCAAACCTGAAAAATGTCAGCTAAAAGTAATGCACTTTGATCCGGCTCGGCTTTGAAAATAACTTGAAAAATTGCCATATTACTTGTATTTCGCGAAGTAGACATTTCATTATAAACTACATTTTTTAATATAACTGGCAAATTACATGAATTTATTGAAATCAACTCTCTACAAATGTAAATATTAAATAACATTATTGAACAATTTTTCACTCAAATTTTAGTTATTTACAAATTATACATTTGTAAAAAAAAAATTGTAATTTACTTACTTGATACATGATACATAAAAGTTACCCATGGCTTTTGTTTTTAATCTCATTTTGACGATAGTTGAAATGACATCAAAGTCTCTTTGAGTGCGTGAAGTACAGTTAACACAAACTGCTAAAAGTAATTCTTGGGCTGGCCGTGCAAGTTTAGCATTTTGTAACCAAACTTCTAATTTACCAGCAACCATAACCCGAATCTAAAATTAAAATTTTAAGTATTCATAAAATAATATTAATTGTAATAACTGACCTCTAAAATTCCAGCAGCAATAGACAATAATTTTAACAAACTCCTGGATATTCCTTCAGTTGATTGTCTTCTGATTAAATATTCTTTGGCAACGTCTAAAATTATATTTTCAATTACTGATTGATTTGCTCCATATCTTGGCACAACAGACACTTCATAAGTTTCTGGTGAAAATGCAGCTGTTTCTGTTGTACTCATTGTATCCAAAAAATCCAAAGGAATAAAAGGTGAAGGACGTGTATTGAAGCTAGCTCTTATGTTTTCAACAAAATGTCGACATTCTTCATTATCTACCCACAAACGTTCACCCATTGAGTCTTCTACAAAAACCTTAAAATAAATAAACAATAATATTATTTACAAAAATGGATACATTTTTTTCTAAGTGCCTACCTTGACAAATGCTTCTGGCCAATTAGATAATTTATCGTGTGATACAACTAATAAATTAACAGAAGTAATTGCAGCTACTATGTTGTATTGGCGCTGTTTAGTTGAAGCAACTGAATGACACGTGAGGATGGAGCATAAAGCATTTATAATTTCTTCATTATGAAATAGTGTTGGAAATTGACGAGCAGCAATTAATAAACTCCAAAATAAATCTGGTTTTAATCGCTGTGTATGCATAATTTTAAAAGCTCCAAAAAGTAATCCAACCTAAAATTAAATAAGTATAATAATTTGATAAATTTTTAATTAAAAAGGTGAATAATGGGGTTTGTGACTTATTTTGTAAGTTTTAGTTGCACAAGTAACAAGCAAAATATAAGATAAATACTTGAGATTTGTATACTATCTTGACAGTAAACAAACTATTTAATCAAATATAATATATATTATGAATGAATGAACCATAATTTTAGGTAAAAATAAAAATTATCAAATATTTCACATGTTATACATTGTATTCTATAGTACACATTTTATTTTTATTTATATTTATGTACTTACAGCTTTTAGAGTTTCTTGATTTTGAATAGAACAACTTATCGATTCAATTAAGTCGATGGAATCAACTTCAATACACATTTGTTCCCAAGCAAATGAACTATGGCTGGAGCCTCCATGTTTAGACTTTTTACTAGGTATAGCAGCTATAGGGGGTCCAGTTCGTTTTCTATCTAAATTTAATATGATAAAAACAAATTAACATTAAATATCATAATTAATGAACAATTATAGTATATTTTCTTAGTAATATAACTAAATTAGTACACTTAAATAAAATAATAAGTTTTTTGTTTTCTATGGACAAACATATTAGTTAAAATAAATGATAAATTTGACTGATACAAATTGTATTGTTGGTTATATATTTTATAATATTTAAATTTATTATTCGCTATATTATAATATTATAAAATAAACGGTTATTGTGAATTTTAATTCATTTGCTATCTCCAAGTGGAATTATTATAAATTAAACTGAAATTGTAAGTTTTAATTATTTTATAAAAAAAATTGAAATTTTAGTTTAAAAAAAGAGATTTAAAATACCAGGGGACCAAACTTCCTATGAGTAAATAACATCATACAGCTTCAAGGGATTAAATGTCCTATCTTAATAATAGACAGGGACTAGTTATTTTGACGGAGACAAAAAGGTGGGATCAAAACGTACTTTGATTTTAACAAATGCTCATATCTATAACCATGTTTCATCTGGTGAATCGTCAATCACCAGGACAATCAAAACAACTTACCAGATAAAGTTGATTCCATTAACTTTCTATGTAATAAAATATTACTACCACGTTTCTCTTGTGGATTTGGTTCGACACGACTAGTTTTTGAACCCAATGCCACCAAATCTCCGGGCAGGTATGCATTTTTTGATTTCCCTCCACGACTCATCTTCGATGAATAAGCGCTACTTCAATTTATAATATGCAGACCGTAGCCGACACTGAATGGAACTTGTAAGAACACGGTCAGTGGTCACATAGAGGGGCACCACTACACCAGCGACCAGCCGGGCACCGGCATAGATACTCGATTGTAGCAAATAATACTGTCGGATTGAGTATGAAGTAGTCCAACTTATGGCCTTGTATCCTAGTACTCTGAAGATCCGAGGTCCTTACTCCTTATCAGCCTAAAGCACACTTCACATGTCACAGGAGCATAATTTATAAATGCTTAATAGTATTTACCAATAAACCATTTAGTGAAAAGGTACCAAGCCGGTGTATCCTAACACTAAACATTCAAGTTGAAACTGCCAACTATAAAAATTAAATACTTTGGTCTGCTCATTGCTTAATAGTCGACAGTCAATAGTCCATAACGTACGGGAGCACAGGACAACAATTCAACACACACATAAGTGATAACTGGAGGTAAGTAACCCGAGTCCCAACCACAGAAGCTTGGGCCGGTGCGATAAACAAACCACTCAACTATTAACTGATAAGAGGAGAACGTGATAATAGCACTGAATGAACCTTAGAGTTAATATAACATTCATATTTGTAAATGTTATATTCCGTGTGTTCCTAAATTAAATACAATTCTATAAGAGTAATAATTGAGGTATATAACTATTATATGCCTTGCATAATATAGCATAATACGGTTCGGTGAAGTGAATATTATAAAATATGTCTTAGATGTATAAATATATTGTTGATGATTCACCAAACG
>PVMI01036891.1:0-18655 GCA_008528875.1 Aulacorthum solani | reverse complement strand
CAAAAATGAATTTGGGGAAGGGAGATTTGCATTTTGCTTCAGCTCTAACCCAAGCTACGGCACTGAATAATATGCCACATCGACTTGTTTGGTATTGGGTGCAAAATTATTTTTAAGAATACCGTTGAGCAGTTGTTGCAAACTACACCTACTGCAGCTATCAGTAGTAAAAATAAAAATCGTCAAAGTATAAGTCTACATTATTTCGTGCCTATACAGCTCATTTTAGAAGTATATAATAACTAAAGAATAAACCCCTGATAAATAATGTAACACTTAAGCTGGGTAGTATAAATTAGATTTACAAACTGTCCTTATTCGCACTTTGCATTTCTATATAAATATATATATATATGTATGTATAATATTATACGTTACATCACTGCTGCGTTCATTGCATTGTTTCCTCAGCACAATAATATAATATAATATGCCTCTCTAGATAACGATTATACTATTATACTAGAACCTGCTACGAAGTACCTATATCGAGCTAAATATTTGTGTTACAGGATGGTGGCGACGTTGGCCACGCCATCCAACCTAACTGCCGACCCAAACGGAAACTTGGGTTCTAGACCACAGGATATCGATCTTGTAACAAGGGTCTTAAATCCTAACCAAACAGTCAGTTCCATTAGCGACAAGATTGGTGATAAGGTAAAATAAAAAAAAAAAACGTTATTTTAAACTATTATATTACCAAGTACGCTTGATGTACAGGATTATAGCAGAAAGGTATTTGGTAAGATAATATACGGAGAATAGTCAAGCATGCGCATTTCTCATTCTCTTCGTTATCCTTTAATAATGCATTCATGTTTATATTCAAATTCTGGTTTATAGTTTTTTTAACTATACTTATACATACTATACCATTTATTCAAATGTTTCAATTAGTACCCCATTTGAAGAGTCAGTATCCATTGGCGATAAGAGAACTGAAAATTTCTTTTTTTCATGTGAAGCACCACCTCTTTTAGAGGAAAATATTGTTAATCAGATGATTATTTAAAAAAAAAAAACGTTAACTCGTCCTCTTAACCAAAATTTGAATGAAACTGATTTCTATGATTTTCTAATCATCGTGGCCTCATACTTCATATTAACTTAAATTATCTATTCATATTATTATGTTAAATGGGAAATATCATAAAAACCATTATACTATTTAAAGTTGAATAAATCAGAAACTTCTTCTTATTTTAACTTATAAATATGTATTATGGTTTCTCTGTAATTTGTTATTTTAATAAACATTATTGTTATTAAAATATACTTATGGAAAACTAAAACCCGATTAAATTAAAAAATAAATTATGAACAATCATGATGTCGGTACATGATGCAATAATGTGTAAAATTTAAAAATAAAGTTTAATTTGATTTTGCAATGAGTGCAGTGATATATTTTTAGTATCACACAAAATGTGAACCATGAATTTTTCTGTTTAAAATATTATTATAATCACCTAAAAATCAATCCGTGTATATTTTAAAAATCATCATTCCTTTCAGTCGTTTGACACAAACTATCATCGTGTTCGCAATATCAAACAATTATCATTTAAAATGGGTTCTATGTATTGCTTCAGATAACACTCTTTTATACTATACAGATTGCCAATTATTACACTAAAAGTGCACAATATTGTTTAAAGTAAAGTTTGTAACATTTTACAGTGAATATTTTTTATCAGATTTGAAAAAAAAATTCTAATAGAATTATGTATAGCCAAGACACTTCGGTTTTTATTTCAGAACCACAAACTCGCCGAACCTAGGATTAAGTTAATTTAAGATAATTAATTTATAATAATAATAAATTAAGTTCAGTTTAGAAGATCCTGCAATGTTAAAATATTGTTCTTATTTTTTTCATCGTTCATACAGGGCTAAAAACAAATTACGGACCATCATATTTTGTTTTGCTATTTCAATGATTTACCCTGATTTAGGTACCAGGAAAACGCAGAGATTCCTCTGCAGCATCGTCACCAATCACGATGACTACGGCGTCGGCAACGACATTGACGACCACGGTCACGGTCACGGCCGCCGCGGCCACCCCGGCGGCCTTACCGCAGCCAATAGACCGGTCCAGTCGAACAACACAGTCGCTGGTGAAACGTTCGCTGTCGTCCATGCTCCGGAACGGATCCGAGGAGGATGGTTCGAGGTGTTCGAAAAAAGAGTATAAGACATCAACAGAAGGGAGCAGCCGCTTCACCATATACAAGGTGAACAAGGCCAGCCGGAAGAAACGGGAAAAGTCTTCTGCGAGGAAAGAGAGAAAAGCCACTAAAACCTTGGCGATTGTCTTGGGTAAGTCTCACGGTCACTGTATTAAGATTAATATATTATAATCGTTATTTTTTTTACCTTCTAAGTGGAAAGTTTTGATATTTTCGGTAGTTGAAGAAGTGTGAACCTGTACTAACAATCACTTCATACTGCTTACGTTCTGTTTGATACATCTCATACTTTTTAATAGATTGGTATTTGTCTGGTTGAATTTCTCACGTTTTCGAGGAGAATTCGCTGAACACTCCGATGCAATTAAAAATAATCATGCAGTTTTTCATAAATTATAATTCCAATTTTTTTTAAATATATTGATGTTAAGTATCTCATTGATAGAGATTCGAAACACCGGTGAATCGTTTATAACTATACAAGTATGACATACAGACAAGATTAAATATTGAAACAAGATCGATTTGGGATTCTACAAAATAATTTAAATAATTGGAAACATCATAAATATTTATAAATAATGTTCAACCAAGTATGCTATGAATAGATTTTTTTCCATCATCGGTTATAAAAAAAAAAGTGACAGAATATTTTTTTTATGTTTGCGCTACAATATCGCGGTGCTATACATAATGATATATAAAGTCTCGTGTTATTGTTATTATTACTATAGGTGTATACCAGAAACAAAATATTATATCGTCGTGTATATAATACATGTATATATATATATCATGTACATAGCCGAAAATGATGTCTTCTGCCCGTCAGCTTTATCTTAATGTTGTACATAATATTTCGCCCGTCGTCATCTCGCGCCAAACGGATGTTTTTCTCCTCCGGTAGCGCGAAGAAAAATAATAATAATAACGGTAATAACGATAGTAAAATATCGTATTTATCTTCGGAGCGCTAACCGTTCCATGTATATATAAAATAATAATAGTAATAATATAAAGTAACAAGTCATAATATATATATATACAACCTTCTGTTAATAATATTACGAATCCGTTTGCGGTCGTTGTAACCAGAAATTCTTTTCATATCGTAATAATTTACGTATTATAGGTACTTACTTCTTGCTTTTTTTTTGGTTCACATAAAGTGGTGACTGTGTTCAGATCGTTTACATTTTTTATTTTCTCCCGATTTATGATTACCTACCTATACTTTATATTCTTTTACTTTTGGAACATACGCGTTACACTCCCACTTACTAATAATCAGTGTGTTCCGTTAAGATTTACGACTACTTAAGCACTGACAAAATCGGCATCATGCGAACGAAATATTATGATGTCAGCATTGAACACTTATTTAATGTCACTATTATTAAACCTAACAGCCTGTCGAAGTTTTGTATTACCCGTGGATTTGAATCCTTGTGAAATAAAAATAAAATCGCTACAAATTCAATATCACAAGACAGTCCAACTTGGTTAACTCGAAATCGTCGATACCTTAAACTTTTCCCGGTTCTTAGAATTTCCTATTATTATATTATCTATGGATACCTTGAATTCTTGGATAACCCAAACTTTTTGGCCCAGCCTTTACAACTTTGTGTTAGGTAACTAAGTTCGACTGTATAACACAGGTATAATAGGTACGAATTTAAAGATTTCCGTAGCTATAATATTGTGTTTGCTTGCAAATCCTATTATAACGTTCTATGAAACCATTAATATCATTATACCATTTATACCTACGTCTTCGGTTTTTTTGTGTTGTTTACATAAATGGCGACCGTATTTGGATCGTTTATACATAATGCGTACATATAATACCGGCACGTATACCAATAAACAGTGTGTTGCCTTAATGTTGTAACCTAACCTACGACTGTTTTGGCACTGACAATAATTAACGCAGGTGGTCATCGTGCAAATAAAATATTATGTTGACCCTGCACAACACAATATCACTATTATAATATACACATCTAACAAATCGTCGAAGTCACCATTGAATGTTTCTATTAAGCGAGTGAAAAAAAATAATAAAATTAAATCTCTACAAAGTACACATCTAAAAGTAAAATAATATACAGATATGTACGAGTATACATTCAAAGATTTCTGCAGCTATAATATTATTATGTTTGCAAATTGTATTAAAACGTTCTCCGACCCCGATAATATGCTTAACTAACGACCCGGACGGACGGACGAACCCATCTTCTCTGCTTCGTTGTACTGCCATAAAAATAAACGGTATTTTTGAGCATTAATGTCAAATGTCAATACTACTTCACGGGACGTCATCAGACAACCACAACTGTTCAGAAATTTTGGTATAGTGTATATTAATTTTATAACTGATATTTTATGATACTCAAGAGATGTATAAGTATAACGCATTAATATAATTGTTTTACAACGATGTTATTTGGTTTATTTGATTCGACAAGACTTTCATAATGATAAAGGCGCTCCAGTCTTAACCTTAACTACAAGATGGTGTCTGATCAAAAGTTGGGTCTAGTAGGATCTTCGAGGTGAAAATTCCCTTAAGTTTTCAAAATAAATAAGTGATCATTTTATTGAGAAAAGATATAGAACATTGTCATCTGGTGATGTATTAAAGGTAATTTTTAAAATAAAAAGGTTTGGGTAATTTTTGAGTTTTTATGAAATAGTTCATAGTAAATCAAAGGTAAAGGTATGAGAATTATAGGTGATTTTTGTTTGTTCAGGTCGTTGTGTAGAGTGTGGTTACTAATAAACTAGGAAGAGTTGACCTATGAGACGATAGTTTAAGGATGGATATTATTTGAGTTAGATGTTTTAGTTAACTCCCAAAATAGAATGATGTATACATTGATTGACGAATTTAGTTTTAAAAATTAAATCGGATATTTCAAAGAAAAATAACGATTTATATAATAATAATTTTACTTATTATGGTGTTATTCAAAACATATTAATTATAGGGACTTTTCGCCAATACACATATTATTTTATCTTAAACATAACTAGCTGACCTCGTGCATTTCATTGATAGTACAAATTCCAAATGTTGTTCGTAGATTCAAAGTTTGTTAAATTCGTTATTTAATATTCGGTGCTATGGCGTTCAAAAATTAAAAAGAAAATATTTAATTTTAAATCAGTGAATAGTAATAAGAAACTTTTTTTCTTGCTCGTAACCAACTGGTAGCATAAATAAACAAATATGAGGTTATTGTTTTAATTTATGCGAGCAAAAAATATATCGACTAAATATCAAACACAAGTTAAAATTATATAATCCACTGTCATATCATAATATAAATTTTATTTTATGCAACCACAGATGAACATTTATACAAAAAAAATATACTAATTTCTACTATTAATATAATAATCCGTAACCAGTGGCAACTATTTATAAACAAAAAAAAAATTCGACTGTGTTCACACCACTTTGAAATACGAATTTTAAAAAATCCATTCTTAGTGTATAATTATTGTGGTACGAGGGTAGAGTCAACATTTTAAGTCTCTAGATATTGTAGTTTAGGCTCTACATTGATCAGTCAAGATACATTCGATTATATATTACATATTTTATAAAGATGCAATTTTCAAAATATTTTAACTATTTTTTATATATTATATAATGTATTATAATCATCATTAATATTATATTATAATAGAAGAAATGTTTTTTTTAATTTTTTTTTTATGAGTTTTAACTTATTATACTGATAATAGAAAAAATAATTATTATTATGAATTAAATTAAATTACTATTACTTGGTAGTTGGTACTAGCTCACCAATTATATGTCTTAAAATCGTTATTTGGATGTAATGATTTATTATTGAATTCAAATTTAACACATATTATATTACAACAATGATCTATTTAATGGGGTGTTACACTCAAAACCTACTATACAGCAGAGTGACTTATCAGTTATCAGTACTTCTAAAATTTAACTAGAACTTAATTAAATTACATTTAAATTCTTTAGTCATCAATTCGACTGTATACATTTTAAAGAAAGCAGAAACAAAAGTTTTTACACAACTTTAATTAACGAATGAATAACTTATTTTTGTATCTAATTCCCATATTGTAATAACACTTAAGCAAGATATAATAGATTAATGCCATCAATTATTTGAATTCTGAACATTTCTCGAATTCAAAGTTTTTGGTTACAAAAGGTATTTGTTTTGACAGTGAATTATAATATGCATATATACATAGGTATGTCATGGTTTCAAAAGTCTCACCGCTCTATATATACAAAGAAAGTTCACAAAGTTACAAATCGTGTTCTTCCTTATTTTGGTGTTGTTCTATATATAAGAGAAAAACAATAAATAAATGAAAAGTAAATGTTAAACTCAAGATACATTAATTTTACAACCGACTCACACAATATTTTTTGTTTAAGTTAAAAATATGAAATTTAAAACATTGATTTAAAACAAATTGTTTCTCGTAAAATGTTTTAAATATACATAATAATTAGATTTTTTTTTTAATTTGTGGGTATTGGACACTTTTACATAGCAACAAAATACGTAGTCTGTTTAATCTTCTTAAAACATTAAAAAATGTTATTGTATTTAAAAAACCTTCTGGACAATGTACTTTAACTTGATATAGGAATAATATTATATTTAAGATTCTGAGTGAAGCGATGAAATTTAGGTTTAACAATGCTGGAAGTTTTATTGTTTAATTTTAACATTTAGTTTTGTTGTTAACATCATGTTTCAATGTTACACTTTGACTGTGGTTTTTGAAATGAGATTTGATCAAGGTGGTACATAGGTAGAAGTGAAATAAAAACTTTCTCAGTAGTTTTCTAAATCATTTTAGATAAAATAGATTTAGTTATTTTATTTTAATTCAAAAACAAAAAAATGTACAGACTTGACACATTTTCACCAAATAATTATTAACTCGTTTTTGAATCATGATAAATGTTCTTTTATTTTTATTTATGATGCTATGTTTGTTAGTAGTTATATAAGTTTTAAAATATAATATAAACTTTCTCATATGTGATTTTAAAAAAAAGCTTTAGTCCATGCAAATACGTCTATGAGTCAAATATTTCAAATTTTTACAAAACTTGATGTTCGCCAAATAATATATTAATATCAATTGAATAGTTTGATATTTTTTCATCATTCTAAAAGTATTAATCAAAGTTACTTGAAAAATTCAGCTATGACTCAACTGATCATTTTATATATAAAATGCAATTGTTCATAAAACATTTATACTTATCTTAACTATTATTATAAAACGATCCAATATCAAGCTAATAGGTACGTCTTTATTAACTTGTATAACTTATAAGTTTTTTTTTAACTTATAAGTAAATAACAAGAATACATAATATTTAATTACATATAGTATATGTGCTATAAAATAGATGCATTTTTTTAGAAAAAAAATGTTCATCGTACTGTATTGTTTATAAATGACGAAAATTAAAATAGAACATTAGAATAGAGGCTGACATAAAATTATTTTTAACTCGTAGTAAAAGAAATTATCATTTAGTTCAAATTGAACAAGTTAACTACTCAATGACAAGGTGCTCAAAAATCTTCTATACAGCAGAGTGATTTTCGAAGGTTTATTTTATTAGACTATAGCATTCAATTAATTAATTATTCTGCTTTCATAAAATATCTATCATGATAATATGTTAATTTATAATTTATTGCATGCATTTAAACAATTTTACCAATTTCAATTTGAACATGCTGAATCCGATTAGGATATATTATCATAAATTAAACACATATTATTTTATACTCATAAATTAAAATATATGATTAACATATCTGTGAATGTTTTCTAGCGCCTTATTTATTATTTGACCTTTGAAGTGGCTAACTATTTTAGGGGTATTTTAAAGAAGAAGTTACAATTTTTTTTTTGTGTAATATAAAATAAATTGTCTGCTCTATAAGATAAACAACTTTATACTTACATCATATTTCTATGCAACCACAAAGTCATGTTAAAAAAATAACGAAATCTTGAATTTCTTCAATAGAACATAGTAATTTTCAATAATTTGTTAACAATTGAAATAAGTTACAAATTGATTCAATTGTTATCAATTTAATTCAGGAATCAATATAAGTTATGATGTATAAAATTACTTAGAAATATTTTTTTTTCTATTTTATTATTTTATAGAAATTAATAACGACTCAATACATGATGTTTATGCAGGTTACATAGGTACATAATTCGTTTCAACAAAACAAAATTTTAAATAACATTAATTTTAGCATTTTCTATAGAAAGAAAATGTCTCTTTTCTGAAACGACATGAATTCCTTTCATGCGTCTTTGTACGTTATATTATTATAAAATGATTCCGTCAATATTAAATTTATTGTTTGATCTAAAATACTCTGCTTTAAGAGTGGAAGATAATGATATTGTAATACCAATTAAATACGAGTAAGTCTTGATATGAAAATAATTACTCAGAAGAAAATTTCAGACACAAATATATAATAATATTATGAGTAGCATATTACATAATACGACACAAACACAGTATTATATTTAAACTGATTGCAGCATATTATAATAATTACAGTTGCACTGTATTCATTTTATTTTATTTTTCGTATTGTTTACATTTTTATTTTTGCACGATAGTCAATGTTTGTATTGTGAGTGCTAATTCTTTTTTAGCTGTTAAATTTAAGCTTTAAATTTGTGTCTAAGACCTAATTTAAATGCACGATTTAGTGAAAAACAGCCAACCACTCAAATTTATAGTTCAAATCACATACATATTACTGTATTTTTGAAGATAAAACTTTTTTTTGTCGTCGAATTGGATTAGTAGTTAAAAGGCCCAAAGGATATTATATCGGATAGCACGATGCCCAGCAGACGTGCTCAGATCACATGTTTAAATTACACAGGATTCTGTCCGTAATACCACTGTGTAATATACCGCATGTTGTAATTTTAAACGGACTTCAGAATCGTGCAGTTTAACACGATTAGTTTTTGTACGTGAAATGTTCAAGTAGGTACTTCCGCTGCATGTTTAGTAAATTACGCGACGTGAGAGAAAAATTTAGGAAAAATTGGAAACAATATTATCGCAGGAACAATATATGTATTGTATTTCAACACACTGCGTGTTTAAACCCTCGCGTCGCGTATACTCCAAGGAACACGAAAAGCCAATATGAACTGTTTGTTCTATAGAGCGAGATATATGGCATAAAGTATAGTACTTTCACTAAAGCTCTATATTGTGTAGATACATATGTATATGTATAATATAGACTAACTTGTGTATATATAACACCCACACACGTATTATATAATGTATATAAATATATATGTATACTATACATTTAATATATCCCAGTGAACCAACACAATAGACACTTCGCTGGTGTTGAAATTAAACGCGCTTAATAAAATCGGACATAAAACAGGCTTAAATTAATATTCTTTAGCGATTTCTCAATAAAAAGTAAACGAATAAAAAAATACTCTTCGTTTTTAATGATGCAAAAAAGTCCTGAAAAAAACGGCAACGATTTAATATTATTATAATATTATTAACTTTTATATTATTATAATATTAATAATTGTGTAGTACGGCGATCCAAATAGGCAATTTCGATACATTAATGCATTGCTACAAAATCGAGTTGAAATCAAATACTTTTTATTTCTTTCATATTAAATGGGACTTTTTGAAGAACTGCGTTAAATGAGTTCTGAGGCAATAAAATTAAAAATTGTGAAACAAAGAGATTCTTCAACTGCTTCGCTCAATGAAATGGAAATTTAAATAACTTATTCCTTTTGTAAAATACTTGCTTTATAACTTTGATAGTTTCGGATAAAAAAATAATGCACTTATATTTTCTATTCTAATTGATCGAATTTGAAATAAAATAATAATATTATCATATTGCTGTCAAAACATAGAAACGATCAATATCTTATTTTTTGTTCATAATACACGAAAATCGAGAAACATCAATAAATTATAATAATAATTTACGTATGTTTTAGTATGTTCATCTCCAAATAAAAACTACATTTTAATTCATAAATTAACTTGTCTTAATAATAATATTGTTGAATCAAATATGATCTACATTAAGTGTTTCACTATCCAACGGGGTTTATTTTATTTCTGTGGTCGTTTTTAATATTTAAACTTTCAAAATCTACTTTATATAAATACTTAATGTTCTCTATCATTAAATAATATGATATAGAGGAAAGTCTCAAGTTTGATTTCTAAGGATAAATCTACATTAGAATTGTAGTCGTTATAACCATATTATTAGTAAAAACTATATAAATAATTATAATTAAAAAAGGTTTAAAACTAAAAACGAATGATATACTACTATACAGTTTCTGAGTACGAATAATCATAAAAACTTCAACGATGGAGAAATAATATTAAAATTTAAAATGTTTATTATTGGGTGATTGAAGTGATATAAGAAGTGACTAGTTTTGCATTGTGAACAACCACATTCTCTCGATGAAACTTTTTTTATTTCCGTGTAGTTTCTAGTCATTGCAACTTAATTGTATGTAAAATGTATACAAATAAATAAAGTTTAAATCGTGCGTAATTACAATCAGCTTTTAAAAGAAAAGCAAAATTAATAAAATGAGTTAATCTTGTTAATACAATAAAAATAAGACTGAATTTTTAACCAATATGCCTATAAAATTATTATAATACTATGATAACACTAATTCTATGCTATTGTTATCACTCAAAAAAACTATAAATTGTAAAATTTTCTCTTTGATTATCATAACTCTGGCTACGTTTTATTTTTTTCACGAGTTTGACATTCTTCAAAGACATTATTTATCTCAATCGCTTGTTATATAGCTCCAAAGTCAGCACAAGTCTTTGTTCATTGTTCTCGAAATGAATACTTACCTACTGTAATTAATACCATTTATATTTATAATATTTACTTAACAGGAACGAAAAAATAACCAAAAAATTAACTTAAATAGTATTATTCTTCGTCTTAAAATATTAATAACGTCTTGTCTGATGTTTCACTTTAAGAAACATGTGGTACAATAATTACTAAGTTACTAAAATTGCATAATTATAATTATCATACTAATAATTTATGAGTAATATGATAAAAATATGAATGACATAATTCAAATGGTACAAAATATTAACTAATAAAATAAGGTACAGTTTCCAGGGACTTTGATTAAACCCGACTGTTAAATTTGGTATATCAGTACAGTTGAGTACAATCATGAACGATTTAAAAATCAAAATCAAATGTATAGATTACGATTTAAGATTCTATAGTAAAATGACTTTAAGATTGATTACAATTGGCGTTATGAATATAAAAATACTAGATCTATATTTGTGACATTTCGCAGCATCATGTAAATAAACATACTATCTAAACAACAGTTTCAAGGCCTTAAACATGAATAGAAAATATCGTCATGTCTTTATGAGAATAGGTATGCAAATAAGTAAAAGTAGAAAACTATAATAATTTTTTATCTAAAATGAAAATATACAACCTATATTACCGTGATGGAGTTTGATAACAAGTTCGACGACGACCGCCATAAGTCAAAACAACTCTAAGAAACGTTAATCAAAAACAAATTCATCACATTAACTTAAAATCTATTAAAATTACATAATAAGAAAATCATAAAACTGAATAATCTCGAAAACGGAAATTGTAAGCAGATAAGTCTTAGTATATATATTACATCTTATTGAGTATAGGTTGAAAGTTACCTAATGATATTGTCACTCAAAATTTAACTATATCAAGCAGTTTCAATTTTTTTTCTTAAAAAAGTTATTTTTTACCTTTAGTAAAAATGTAGCGATAACTTAATATAATTATATATTATATTCAAAAAAAGTTTCGAATGATTTTGATATGACCTGAAATGCATCAATCTTTTTTATTCAATCAATGTACAATTTTGAAACGCAAATATACACATTTTTTATTCTTGTTGAAACAATATACAAACTTTATATTATGAATTACTTTAATCATTTTTTTCCAATAAAGAGAATATAATATTATATAATTTAAAGTCCCTAAAGGTTGATTATTGCTTATTTTTTGACTACAGTAAGGTAGGACTAAAACTCAATGAATACAATTATTATAGTCATGAGAATTTTAAGCAATATTATATAGTCTGAATTTTATATTGTAAATTATTTATATATTTAAAGTGTATACTAGTATAGCTTAATATAACTTTTAGTCTCTGGTGGTTCTAATTTAAATAATAATTTAATAAGTAATAATTGTATTACGATCTTAACTTTTAGGTTAGGTGTGTTGTAAAAATAAATAGATTGCTTTCAAATTTAAATATTATTTTTAAAGTCATCCCGTAAAAAAAATGTTTACATTGTAGTATACTATGTGTATAATGAAAGATAATATTAATAATACTGCATAATATATTAAGCACATTGTGGTGAACAATGAAGTTTTGAGGTTAATTATTAATAAACTATTTATAATTGGGGATGATTGCGTGTTAAAAATTCAAGGTATTCGAAATAATTAATATCTTTTAATGAATGCAATTCTTTATATTATTTACCCAAAATCGTTATGCAAAGATTATAATAATATTAAGTTGTTTGACTAAGTAATTACCAGATAAATTTATTGTTAAGTAAGCTCATTTTAAAAACTGTTGCCAGAGATACGCTGGCCATTATGTCGTAATTTCGTATAAGACATAAGTAATTTTTAAGGTGTTTAATGAGTCAGAAAACTAATAGTTATTAGTTCACTTTATGTTGGTAAATTTTTAATTAAAAGCATGGTACATTAAAAAAAAATCGTTGATATTAAACTTTACGTTTTAATAGAATACCCTTAAAAGAGGTAGGTAATAAAATAATATTAAAAATACTTTAATATGACTATATATAATATAATTATAGTTTACCAATTTTTTATCAATGGCAGACGGTACATCCGATCATGTATCCGATACATCTGTATCTGGTTCATTAGTATATTTGTTAATTACATTAAGTACATCCATAATATTTAAAATAATAATACACGAAGAGCAATTGTTCGTCACGTTTTTCTGTTTTCTCGTTTAGCCGACTAATTTACCTGAAATCATTTGATTATATTAATAACAATCACGGTATATTATACGAACATTTTGATTTATCGTGGCTCCTATTTCATAATAATATTTTAATCGCCGACCATTTATAATAACAGTTACTCGTATACATATATTGTTATTATTATTACTGGTTTCCCGTGTAATCGTATAATATTTGCAGTACATATTATTTTTTTGATCATCTCGACTACGAATAAAAATGGAAAAATAATATTCAAACCACATTTTTTATGTACTTCTCATAAGTGCCAAATTTAAATTATTATTATTTAAATATTTTCACTTTGCGATAAAAATATTATGATTAGTAATCACTGTTGCACCGACGTATCGTTGTTCAAAAACAAACAATTTATTCCGTAATGGGGACGAGAAAATAATATTATTTTATAATTTTATATTCACATAAATGTATATATATATATATATATGTATGTAACACATATGATATAGGATGTATAGGTACATATATATACACGCACAGTTGTAGTATAGGTAGGTAGTTGTTTGTTTGTTGTTTAATATTTATTTTTGTTGGTGGAACAATTAATTGTATACCTACCTGCACAACTTTATCCGGTGCACGAGTTTAATTCGAAAACTGCCCATAGTGATTATTTTAAGGAGAGTTTGTGTTGTTCTTTTATCTCGCGAGCCGGATGTTTCTGTTCTACGCTCTGAAGTGGCCCGGTGAACATGTACAATGGCTTTAAGTGGTGAAATATCCTGTTTGAATGTTTTGTCTGCCTAAACGGGTGGTGGTGGTAGTGGTCCACGAAATAACATCGTTTACGCTATGTAATATTAATTATTTGTATTACACGGAAATATTATGTGTTGCTCGTTGTTGCTAATGATGATGGTTGCGCGCGCGGCAAACGCAATGACACCGCCATAATTCTCCGCATTTCTGTTAATATTAGGTATAATGACCGCGAAACGCGTACAAAGAGATGAATTATGAACTTCTAGCTTATTTTAATTATTCTAATCAATATATTTATGACATTTTATTACCGGTTAATTTTAATTTAGTATTAATTCATTATCAAGTTCGATATTATACAATTTCCAGTTATTAAATTAATATGATTATTAGATTCTATAATACAGCGAGATCTCTCTTACTGACACCTCTAAACAGTGGAGACCTCCGAGTTAGGAAACAACTACAATCTTAATTCAAACTGAACCCTCTGAATAGCGGACAAAATTGCAATTACCGTATCCATTGTCCGGTATTTATAGAGGTTTATTTTTATATCACTTCGATAATAGTCATGTCTATGAGTTTCCGTTTTATATCCGATCAAAAAATAAAATATTATGTACCTGCAGGGGGGCATGTAATAAAAACTGCTTTTTTTGTTTTTAACGATGTTACATTATTGTTTTCGGTTTATAATTCAGACGCATTTTATGATATTGGATTGTTAAATTGCGTCGTAGCTATAACAATAAACACCATAATAGTAATGTAAAATGTTTTTAGTGTCTTGGTGGTAACACATATGTTATCTGCTTGGTTCAGAAGGTGGAAATGGGAATAAAGTAGTATTAATATAATATAAGATGTCTCTATGACCAATTTTCAAGATAATTTCATATTTCATACATGATCGTGCACACTGTTTATTAATTGTATCACACATTAATAATGGTTACCTATATCTTGTAACGTTGTTACCACATACAAATTCTTATATGTGTCAATTTGAGTCTTTAATTATTTTAACTGGTCGTCTGTTTTAAACGAGCAAACAATTATTTATTTATCTATTTATTAACAATTTAATATATTCATTTTCGTAAGATTACCTATAACTGAAATATATAATAATATTAAAATTTTTATTTATCATTATATGGTACCTATAAACTCATTATTTTCGGTTTTTCAGTGTACAAATACAGTATTATATTATCCCCATGCACACAATTTTATCGTTGTCCATGTTTAATTAATAAAGTGTGAAATACTACACGTGGCATTATTTATTATTATTTAAGTATTTATTACAGATTTAAAATCCAGAAATTATCATATCCAATACTATTATATTGTATTAAAATTTAAGACTTAATCACAATATTTTCTCACAATTTTAGATTCAAAGAAAATTATAGTATCATATACGATGAGCAAATTATCAATGTTATGTTTGTATATAGTTTAAACAATAATATAAAACGAATATACTTTATGTGACTTTCAAACATATCTTATTTAATAATTTTGGATAAAATCTATTTCAAACTTAAGTTGAATCGAATAAAGTAATTTGTTGTGTTTTTATATAACATTTCAGTGAAATCAAAATAAAATATTTAAAACATCACAAATTATTTATTATAAATTATAAAAAACATTTTAACCACATTAGTACTCTGAGATTGTTTACCCTAACACAAACCACAGTGACTTTATGAGTCATAATAGGTTATGAGTTCATATAATAGAATTTATAAAAAGTGTATCATGTCCCTTTTGTAAATCAACTTACAAAAAAAATTATTTTTTAAACATACATTATATGTAAAAATTTAACTTTAAAACTCCTTACTTTTTTATTTTCTTATAGAATTGTATGTACTGTATGTGATAAAATTTAAAAATTTAATTTTTATTCCTTTCCCTGCAGTTAATAAATAATAATACTTTGTGAAACTAAAATTTGGAATAAAAAGTGAAAATAATATAACTAATCTAAACGATAATTATCAAAGTTTCTGATAAAAAATGTTGACCAAGGTTAGAATTGGTTCAAACTTCGAAGACAATTTTGAAATACTATTATTATTTATAATATATTCTTAAAATATTTTAACTAGTACATGCATTTTTATTTTTAAGTAACTTAAATACAATAAGACAATTTTATTGTTAGTTTATACTATTTATACGAACCAAATTGTGTAACCAAATTGTACTTACTCGGCACTCCATATTGAATTCTACTGCTTACTTATCATCAAATAGTACAAATTGTATTATTAAAAAAAAAATTGACACACTTTTGACGCTTGATATTTTCTAATGGTTTTGTGGCTTATTATTTTTTTTTTATAAGTAACCTTTAATAATTTCCTATATCACATTTTCAAAATAAATATCATCTATTAACACAAAATACAACTTAAAATAATAGTATACTCAATGCTATGACATGTCATCAACATAATGATCAATATTATGCTATAATTAAACTGATGCAGTGCTTAATTTAATGCATTATAGTTTCTATGACACAATAATGTTCATTACTAATTAGTAATAAGTAATCATACCATCATCTTACTCTCACCCAGATTGTACTATTGTTAGTGTTATTACACGAAAATCGAAATTGAATATAGGGTCATTATTGGGTCATTATCTGGATAGTCGTGTTTAACATTAAATTACCAATACAAAATAAATTAATATACTCACGGTATTCAAGTCATCTGAAAGGATTTTGCTGTTAACTTTACTTTAATAATATAAGACATTGATGTACTTATACAATTTTATCGAATGGTCTGTAAAAAATCTATGGTTATTATTATTGTATAAAAATAAGATGTTAGATGAAAAATGGGTTTTTATAGAATATGAACTTGGTGACTTAATTTTGTACCATATTTTAAAATGTTTGACTAAAAAATTTTTAAATAAACTCAAAATATTTCAAATACAATAACATATATTATATAGTAGAGTATTGTAAAACAAATTTGTAAATTGTAATACTATTCTTGAAAATTATATCATACATTATAGTTGCTCTTATTTTAATTCTAGCGTAGGTGGTTATATCTATGTACCACTCATTCCATACTAACTTCAAAAATAAAGCACAGATCATAAATTGCTTTTTTAGGGCCCATTTAGTAAAAAGGTTTACAAAATTTGGCCTCTGATAAGTCATCAAAAACTAAAACAATAGAGTAATTTTTGTGTATTTTAGTAATAATAGAAACATTATTTGATGTACAAAAAAAAATACACATTTATTAAATGACTTTATCATCCAACATCAAATGAACTTGTTTCTCTTATTTGTCTTCTATTTGTGAAAATTCATAATTGGATTAGCAATCATTTTAATCCCGGAAAATTTAATGTAAACCATTTACAATCTAGGTTTTAGATGTCTGAAAAGTGACCGATGACAGAATATACTAATTCCTTCAAATAACCCTAGATTACTTCTCCTCTCGGGACTTGATTCAATTTCTTCCATTATATTACATTTGATTATTGTACTTTATATTTATACATTATGTATAGACTCTAAGCATGTTATGTTTTTATTAAGAAAATTAAAGAAAAATATAAATGTATAATATGATAAGACATAACAAGTATTATACTTACTTGTTTCGATTCATAGGTTCAAACAATAATGTTATAAACTCCTTTGAACTTTTGAAAGATAATAAGATCTATAACATAAACAATTAATATATAAGTAAACGTTCCCATGATATTCTTCTAAAATTATTTAATAACAAAAAAAGAATTATAAATATAACAGTATAAATTTTTTTTAAACAATGAATCAAACCTATAGAGCATTATACAGGTGCAAGCATATTATTAATGTGTCGTATTTTAAATTTGTTTCAACAATACAATATTGTATTCCAAACCATTAAGTTTAGATATTATCAAGTCTGGAAATTATAGCAAAAAACGGCTTATCCAATTGCTGCTTAGGTACTGTTCCTAATATAATTATATAACTGGTACGTACATTGTATATTTAAACATTTTCCATACAATGTTTTTTGAAGCTTATGGTTATGTTCAAAATTAAAATATTTACATAAAAAGCTAGTATAGACTTTGATGAATGTAAAATTATTTTAATAAAAACAATTACTTCCTAAATATCGATAAAATTGAGCCCAAAACCGATAAAAAAGAAAAAAAACCTTACAAATAGTTGACAAAGTGAGGTATGAAATAATACTATAAATATATCAATACATGAAAATAAAATCCCTTCGTAAATATGTTTTTTTTGACGATTTGAACGGCTTCTGTGACGTGTTTGCATTGGTATATACCAAAGTTTATGTATAGTAATAAACCAATTTTCGTAAGCTGACACTAAAAATCAGGACTTCAAGAGCTTGTCCAACACGATGTGTTGAATATTACAATATTGCAATATTGTCCGGGAATGCTTGGTCGTGTATTATTGTATTAGTCCAAGCGGAAACACGTGCCGGTGGCAAGGCGGTCGAGGAGCGAC
>PVMI01036877.1:33161-62651 GCA_008528875.1 Aulacorthum solani | reverse complement strand
CCATAAACGACTTCAAACCCATACAAATCCTCTTATAAAAGACCTTTCTATCCTCACACTCCCAGGAAACCCTAACCGTAGGTTAAAAAGGAAGTGGTGCCGTGATCTCTTACAAAACTTCAATGTCTAACTCTCTGAATAATAATAACTAAACATTTAAAAAAAAAATTATCATTAGCCAAGAACCACTAATGGGTGGTTGCTTATTCAAAACAATCATGTTCTATTACTTATATCATATAAACTTATTGTGCTTTAAATAGTATAGATTGTTTATGCCGAATAAAAAAAAAAAAAATGAGAAAATAAAAAAAATGTTTTTTTCTTAAGCTAATAACTTTAATTATGTTCATGTTTTCAAAAAAATAATGACACTATGACACAGATAAAATTCTTACCTATGCGTTGAGGAATTTTGATAATTCTACTATAAATACTGAGGGAGAAAAATTGTCCCACTCAAGTACATTTTTTGGTATGTTCTACGTTTATAAGACGGAGACAACACATGTGGGTGTAGCGTCCTCTTAATAAAATCTTGAATTGTTTTATACCTACCTACATGACATATACTTGCATTTTCTATGCACCATACAATTTTAAAAATATTTTCACTCTTTTTGAGCTATTTATAGGCATAAGAAAATTACGAATTTCATTAGTTTTTTTTTAATTATCTACGATAAAAAATTTGCTCTATCCCCCCAAAAAAAAATTGAAAACTGGAATTTTCATGCAAAATCAGTTATTTTTATTCTTATTGAGAATTAACGATAATTTTGAAATTTTCACTTGATATTCATATTAGTATTAAATAGACATTTTATAATACTTTCATAGTATATTATTGGCTCTGTCATTGCTACTAATTGCTACTTGAAGATGTTTGAAATTTTGTATTTAAAATTGCTTTTTCAATTCATGTAACATTTTTATTTTGGGTATAAGTGCTGGAAAATTGACTAAGAGACAACCTTACAAATTGTATAAACAGAAATGAAAAAAGCGGGTAAGTGGATGTCGCTCTGGTATACTGCAGCACACAGAATGTTACAAGTGTGAAGTGGGTGGCTAGAATGGACGGTGTTACATTTGAATTCATTATTCAATCATATAATATCGTTGTACACGAAAAATGATTCTAAATGAAGACAGTCTATCAGCCAATAATATTCATTAATACATTTGATAATATTATTGCAGTGATTAAAAAAATTTATTTTACTGTTAAGCATTATAGTGCTTCAGTAGGTTTAATTCATTTTTTCCAAAAAAAAATACATTTTAAAAGTCATTGTGTGTATAAAATATAATAAAAAGCTCTAAAAATTGCAAGTACTCACGAATTATATTTATAAATTACAAGAAAATAACTATAATAATAAATCATTATTCTTGGTTTTTTAGTAGGTTATATGTAATTTTGTACAAATTTGAATATTAAGTAACTATAAGAAAAAACTGTATTTGTATAATTTTTAGATTTTTAGCTAACAGAATTGGTGACATAAATATAGCTTGTAAATTTTCGATTCGATAAATATGTTGTAAACTGTAAAGGAACTCTATATTCATTTTTCAAGTTTTTTGACCCAACGAATACAATTTTATCGAGATTTACAACATAAAACTCAACAATATGAAAACGAAAAATTTCAGTAAGGAGCTCAAAACGGGTCAACATATTTGGAAAATTTGGTTTAAACTTCAAGTATTTACAGTTATTCGTTTTTGAGTTGTAATGAAATATGAAAATCGTTCCAAGAGAAATCGATTAAATTTCCGCAAAGTTGTAAAAATTTGGACTTCAACCATTTTCCATTTAAAATGATTCACAAATAATATTTTTAAATTACAACAAAATAACTAAGATCGCTATTCTTGGTTTTTATGGAATTTCGTCTAAATTTGAACTTGAAAAAACTATAAAAAAAATTGAGAATTGTTGTCCCAATATGAACTTTAGATGCTTATAAAATATCTTGCCATAATAAAATATTTAGACAATTGTATCAAATATAGAAAATAATGAAATAAACATAAATTGCACATTTGAAGCATCTACGGTTATTCGTTTTTGAATTACAACAGAATTACAGAATAAGGAAATTGCTCCATGAGAAATCAAGTGGTATATTTAAATGTCATAACATTTAATTTGACTTTCCGTTAGATATTTTATTTGATAAAGTTAGAAAAACTCATGAGGAATCTTGTATTACATTTTCAAATCTTATATTTGTGAATAACATTTTTATGAATTTCTAACTAAAAAATTAATATAAAAATGTTCTTGATTATTGTGAGTTGGTATTTTATCAAAATTTGATATTCACTCTCAAAAAAATTATTGTGTATTTACTTTCAACTTTTTTTTAAAATTCCTCTAGGTAACAAAAACTTACGAGTACCCTTGTATTACATTTTCAAGTTCTTAGCCCTACTACATTTTTTTTTTTATCAACATTTAAAAAAACTCTAATCATATATTTTATATGCCTATAAATAGTTCAACACGAATCAAAATATTTTGGTTGTATAAACATTTAGAGAAAATTTTATGTATCTGCAATAATTTTTTTAAAAATTACAAAAACCAAATTCGATTTTGCTTAAAAATTCACGTTTTCTTTGGTTTTTAATTTTTTCCGGTGCATTTGAAAACCATTGAGAACTGTTTACTTTTGACCCCCTAAAGTACCATATTTAGATTCATTCTTGACTCTCCTATCAGAAAAGACGCTCTTGAAGAAAGTCAAAGTATTTTTATCGTCCCAAAACGTGATGAAAGACTTAAAAAACACACACGCATTATTGTAAAATTAATATATTCATCCCTCAGCTCAGAATTTTAAATGTTGAAAATACAATCTCATCTTATTATGAGCTATAAAACTACAAATGTTTACAAAATACATAAAAATTAAAAGTATTTTAAATTTTATTTGTAAGTAAAAACTCATGTAACTTTTAATTCTAAAGAAAATTCTGGTGAATTCTAAAATACCTTAGTTATATCTAGACATTAAAAAAAAGTTTACCGTTATAGCACTACCATATAATATCAAACATTAGCAGCGGTCTGCTGGTTTATATATTTAAATGTCCTAATACCTGATAACGATTCATCCTCAAATGATTTTTTTATTTTGCTGTTACTCAAAAAGTATTGATCGTAGATTCGTAGAATTTTGAAACATTTTATTATTGCTTAAATTAGAAATGATTTTCTATACACGACGCAGATTTTAAAATATTTAGACTAATTTATATTTATGCATTTGAATTTTTTCATGTGTTTATTACAATATTTAGGCTTGATCATAATTACTGAATATATGTATTAGCTAGGTTCAATATTTATAATGGTTTCATTTGAAATTTAAATTTTGAAGAAATTGGATATTTAAACAAAAATCAGTTGTATACCTACTATTATTATAATTAATAAATCGGGCATGACAGAAACCTTGTTGCCCAATTAGAAATTCTGCCAAATAGGAGTCCGAGCTATGCCTTATTAGGGCCTACTCTCGGACACATAAATAGCACCGTATGAAAAGTATATTTGTATAATAAACGTAAAGTTTTCACTAAAATTAATTCTACCTACTAAACAGTAATGTTCTGTTAGCATACTGTACTAAATATTATTTTTTTGGTATTTCAAACTTAATAAAACGATTTTGTAGTTTATTCACCATAACCTTTAAAGACAATTTGACTTTTTTAAAAGTATTATTATATTAAAGATGCAAAACGTACATTTTGAAAAAAAAATTCCCTAAAGTTAACCTGCATTTGTTCCAGAATAAATTATAAATAATAAGTAGTTATTGTTATTTAAGTTTTAATGAGCGGAGAGTACAGATATTTTAACAATGTTTTACGCTGTATACTGTGCGGGTACCCCTTGGACCCTGAGCCATTCTGCCAATTTCATTCCGATTAAATATTTATTGATATATTATTTATATAGTTTATTGAAATGCTATTTTGAATTGTCATGCAAAGTAGTACCTACTCCAAAAAATGTTTATAATTTTATATAGGCTAACCCAACCTAACCTGCTTTAAAATAAAAAAACTATAACGATAAAAAATGTAATAAAATTGTTTTTAATGTCTTCAAATTATGTAAAAAAATTATTTTCAAAACCGTTAATAGCTAACATTAACAATTTTTTTTTCATTATAGTTTTAGAAATTAATGAGTATCTTATGTTAAACTTAATATGTTATTGTAAGTATCATATTGTATACAAATATTTAATAAAAAAAAATGTACAATAGGTTACATTAGTAATTTACAATTTTTATCATTAACAATCTACTGGCTAGTATAGTTGGAACTTGGATTTAGAATACATCCATTTTATATGACAACAAATAATAATAAACAATGTTCTCGAAGTATATTGAATGCTATATGTTATTTTTGTACTTCCATATTTATCAGTTAAAACTATTCTGTTTTTCTAGCATTTCTGTGCAGAAGCCGATTTAATGTAAAGAAAATTACAGATCTTAAATAATTAAATTATAGTTTAGTATAATATTAATATATTATTCAATATCCGATATCCATCGATCCGGACTATCTGGGTCCACACTCCACTGGGTCCAGTGGCCAGTGACAGCGTGACGCTATCACTTATCAGTCGTTTTCAAAGTTCCACAAACATTGCAGTTTTCAGTGGTTCTCAGCTACATACCTACATGTGAGGCGTGAGGCGTCGAGAAATAATCGAAGTAACAAGAAATAATCGGGTAAATAAATGTACTCGTAGTTTATTTAGTTTTTGATTATCATTCATCATCAATACATTTCAGTCTCAATATTTAAAATTTTAATTTGACGACAATTGCGGTACAAACGATACATTTTTATACCCATTTTTTGAATTTGAAAACATCAAATTTAATCGAGTTTGTCGATAGTTACCACTTACCACCATAAAGGTTGGCCGGTCTGGTGGCACCGAGTTTCCCCCCGTTCACATGACAAACAAGCTTGCAGTGGCCAGTGACTGCATCGTGCGTATTGTTAAAAATTTCGTATGCAATATGGCTGTGTAAAACGTCAAATCTTATAACCCATTTTATATCAATTTTTTTTTTATTAAAAATACGAATTGTTTCTTTTTTTATTATTACCAACGCTTTGTGTTATCGTCTGTATAGTATTAGTATTAGTTATCGTTGTATTTTTCATAGTAGTTAATTTTTTACCACAATTTTGTATATTTTATATACATAATTCGTGCCCAACCCAATTTGGCACTGGCTGCCAACCGTATATATTCATTTTTTGATTTTTTATCCATCCTGATCGCGTTTCGTACGCTTCGTGCATAATTGTGATGACTATTTTCCGATCGGTTCGTCCATCGACGAATCACGACTGATACGATATGTTGACCAGATTAATATCGTTAACTACCGGAATACCGAGGCTCGGCGCTAACGTAGCATCGCACAAACGATCACAGTAAGCATGAACAATCGAGGCCAAAACCAGAATCATCAGAGGAAATTCGAAGGAGGAATGTATAATCCAAGTTAGTAACGTTTGACTATTCATTTTCCAATATCTTCGACCTATAATAAAAACAACTAGTCATTTATTGATTTCGAATTAAATTGTAGATATTAAAATATATGAAGTGAAGGTATATAGATAAGTAGGACTCGACTTAAATGTTATCACAATATTAATTTTTCACATTAACAAATATATTCATCTGAAATTGACTTCTGAAATCCTCTCAAAATATCGTTCAATTGTGAAAACATTGATTTATTGGTGAATGAATTTACTTACCATGTAATATTAGTAGGTATAGATGAAATTTCAGTGAAATAAATAGGTACATTTAATTTAAAATCTTCAGCGACGGTAAAATGTCAAGATCAAGTTGTTGGCATTTTTGTATATTGTTATTTAGATGCCAAAGGTTATCTTAGAACTCCACGGATAGTGTTAATGATAATGATACCTACCAAGCATTTAAGTGTATCTCAATAATTGGCTCCCCAATCTTTTTAATCAAGGTTTTTATGAACAGTGGTTATCATTTAAAAGTTTAAATTTAATATTGGATTATTAAAATTGTGTAGGTACCTAACTACCTACTTCTTTATTTATGAATAATTAAATGTAAATTATTTGATTTTAAAATGAAATGCTCAAATGATGATTCATATTTTCAATAGAAGATTTTATTGCAATTGATCCACCAAATTTTTTTTAAAATGCATTTTCCAAAAAACAGCCTAATTAGTTAGGTAGATATTAGAAGTGAGGTGTTAGCTAGTCATGTTTGTTAGTATTATGCTATTTTTCAGTACTAAATGTATTTTAAATAATTATACTTAATATTTGTAGGAGTTGAACATTGCATATATATTGGTTTAACATGGAAAGTATGTAATATTCAAAACTATGTTTTTTAAGTATTTTTTTTTTCTACATTGAATATTGAATTTGAAGAATGTTATAAATTCTTGTCCTCTTTGCGTAGCTTAATAACATTATTATTAGGTTAATATTGTTATCTACACATATTTAAATAATAGTTAATACATTACGAACACAGGTATATAAACCTATTTAATTAAGGTTCTCAATTAAAAAGTACTAAATCTGGAATTAAATCAAAAAATGATGGGAATTTGTGGAATGATAGCACCAAATTTAATTAATCAATAGTTGGATTTTGCTTGGGTAGGTACATATTTTTATTTGTTCAACAGTGAATAGTTAGATACAAATAAAAATTATTTCCTAGTCTATGTTATAAGGACATTAAATACGATGCAATTTTATATTGTGATCTAGTTCCACTTTGTCAATGCACAACATCTTATAAAAAAGAACCATATTTTATTAGGTATTTTGGATAGATATGTGTTATCAATATTGTGTTTATTACTAATATTAAAATAAATAAATATATACAGTAGGTACTGATTAATATTTAAGATAATTTATGGTACTAACCAAGTTGTTAATTTAAGTAATGTACGTAGGTAATACGTCCAGTATTATGTATCATAAACCTACATAAAATATATGTGCTGACACAGAAATGTTTTAAGTTTGTAAGAACGAGCTACCTTGCCCTGAAAATGTTTTAATTTGTATTGAATCAAACCATTTTTTTCAAAAACAATTTTAATTTAATTTTCAGTATTTAGGTATCTAGTTCAGTTTGTTAACTGTTAAGATTGGTAGAATATAGTGTAGGTACCTACTTACTATGTTAACAAAATAGTGTTATTAATGAACTGCTACTAAATATTTGTATACTTTTTGATATAAATGTAAAAAAAGATAATTCGATAGATAATTACTATAATATGTATGCTCGTATGTATGTATGTATGTATGTATGTACAATAAATATTATGTTATTGCAGATATTATTGTAGCTTGAGTGTAGACTCTTTAATAAAATTGTTGGGGATGTTATAATATTTATTTAAACAAGTACAAATAACTTAAATAATATTTTGCTTTAGATTATGAAACTTAAGTTATGGCTTGACATGTACAGTGTATTCACTGATTTACAGAACATTAAATTTTTCTTCAGGGTTACAGTTAAATTGAATTGGGACTTTTTTGGACAGATTAGGATAGCTTTAGTACCGTAACTACTACCTGCCTTAGTACACATTTATAAGATCATTTTCTATTTTTTATATTTATTTCCATTCTGATAGGCTTATTTTAATCAACTATCTCATCAAATTTGATTAAATATGAGCTATGCCAAACTAGGTATTTAAAAACTATTCATTAATTTTTTTGTATTTATTTAATTTTTGAAAATCAAACAATTTGTAGTGAGGTTAGGGTTATTTCAATTTTTAATTATTATTTATTAATTTGTGTAATTATTGTGTAAGAAGATACCACTGTTCAAATATTATTTTTTTTAAAGGTATTCAAAATTTAATTTGAAATGACTCATCCTGTCAATTTTGATGGTGTATTTTAAGTCATAAATTATATTTTTTTATATAATCAAGAATAAAAATGACCTTTCTAAATATTGAACCAAAAATAAAATCCAACATAATCCAGCTCAGAAATAGAAAATCAAGTAAACCTACAGTATAGTTAAGCAACAAAATATAACTAAATTAGTACAATATTATTATATGACATATTCAATATAAATAGATAAAACAATTATTTTATATGTCGTGGTATTAGTGTACCTACTTAAAGATAAATGATATAATATAACAAATATTAATGGTGTGTATGGTAATTGCCAATTGATAAATTAACACTGGAATATCACCCTTGTATAGGCCTCAATCTATGCCTCCACCAAAAATTGATTTATATTCACTATTTTATCCCTCCAGTTAGTACTTCACAAGTCTTCTGTTATATTTGTATTATTTTGTATCAATCACATGTAGGTAGGGAGTCTGGATTTCATTATTTTTTTGGTGCATTATATTATATGCATACATTTTATGTATATTCATAAATCATCATAAATAGGAGGAAACTGAGTAAGCTATTGATGTTATCATGTTTAATATAGCTATGTATCTATGGACTTCTGGTGTGGTTATGTTCTTAAGTACAGGAAGCCACTGTACTATACTGTTATAATCATGAACTAAATTAATATGGAATGACATAAAATACCATACGTTTGAACTAAATTAATATGGAATGACATAAAATACCATACGTTATATGTTGCAGCACTCCCTAAAAGCAAATCTTGTGCTGGGGGGGAGCGAGTTCTCATCACCTTAAGAATACAAAAAATTTAGAATTAAAAAAAAAAAATCTGTTACTTGAGTACAATTTCACGTTGCAGTCTTATAGTTTGCAGGACATGTTGTGGAGTTAATTCCGGTTTTTGTACAGTTCTGTGTGGTGAAAGGCGTAATTGACAGATCCTCCTAAACCTCAGAGTGAATTATTATAATTATTATTTTGCTACAGAAATTAGCATAAATCTATAAACGTTGATGTATAGAACCATAGATAAATAATTAAATATATATGTTATATATATGTTACTGGCAAAGTAGACTTTCAGGCAATGTTTACATTGTCTGGTCTATGTATACTTTGCTCGCTGTTTTTGGGAAATACATGAGAATACTATTTTGACCGGGCAGGGCTACACTTTGACCAATTCGTTTTAAGAAGTATGTTTTTAATGAACAATTATTTAATATTATAACGATACTCATTTGACCATCGGTCATGGTGTGACGAGAGCAGCGAAGAAATATTAGGAGGCAGGGGTATGATAGGTGTATTAATTGTACCCCAACAATGTTCATATAAAAAATGTAAATGTAAAGCGGCAGGGAAAAAATTCAATTCAAAATGTCATTCTAATAATAATTGGAAAAAAAAAAATAATAATAAAGATGTTTATGTATTGTGGTCAAAAATGAATAATTAATGTATAATATTTATGTATAGTTTGATGTAATTGTGATGAAAAATGTAATGATAGACGTAAATTATTAGTTAAGGTAATAATATTCAAATTATAAAGTAATTAACAAGATTGATAAGATTAGAAAGGTTTATAATTATAAAATAAAAATGTTTAGTTTATATTGCCCAAGCTTTAATGGGCAACTCTATACAGTCCGGTCAATGTTTAATTTTGCCTACATTGCCCGTCATAATCAGGCAGTACCATAATGCTCATGCAAAGTTAACATTCCCCTAAAGTCTACTTTGCCCGTAACATTATGACTATGAGAATTAGGTGCCAGGATCAGACAAGTCACTTAGATGGCACTGTAGCCTCCCTCCCAACTTGCTCCTCTATAAAATGCTTATATGTTTCCAGACTTCCAGTCCATATTATCTTAGCACGGTTAATAGTTAATACAATAATTATGATAAAAATTACTCTGTGGATACCTACTCAACCATAGTCGGGATTATAGTAGGCGCCCGACCATGGTCGGACTGATAATAGACTCACAATCATATTGTTATCGAATGGGTGAAATTTATGTTTGAATTTGTATAGTAATATTAGTAATAAATACATTTTAGTAATTTAATATGACCTTGTAGTAAAACTCAATATTTTAATACATCCTCGCATTGATGCTATTAAGATAATTTTTAGTGTTCTATTAACTATGACCTGTGATATATCTTTTAAAATGTTCATATATATGTCATACAGTTAACAGTTTATTTCATAGTACTTATAGTGATTTCTTTTTGGTGATTCTGTGTAGAATGGGTTATTTGATTGGCATTCAATAGTGGTAACTTTTTAAATGCAACTAATAATAGGCTAGAAAATTTTAATTCTAAATTTAAATCTGTGATACCAACCTTTTCAAACCTAAGTTCTTTAAACAACTATTTGTAGTTCTTAAGTGTTTTTGTTTGGAGAGGGATAGCAAGACAATTGGTATCATACAAAAACGTCCAAGCAAACAGTTTGAAAACCTTGATGAAAATAAATATTATAAATTTTGACGCCACATGCATTTAATTATTTAAAACGGTCCGTCAAACACAAACAATAGTAATGTTCTACCTACTACTACGATAACTGTATGTTATTGTATATTTTTTAATTTGATGAAACTGCCATGTATCCATATTTTTTATAAACGAAGATCAAATAATAATTGTTTATCTATATGATAAAAAACTATTTGATAAAAGATGGACACTCAACTATTACTATAAGTTTAAAACATTTCTTAAAGAACCACTGATGTTATGTGAGGGTGAAACTTCTATTTCTGTTGACATACAACCAAAAAATTCAAAAAGACTATTATCAACCAAAGAAAAATTTCAAAAAGCTTCTATTAAATTATCTAAATTAGCCAAACTTCTATCAATATCTTCACAGCACACTTACGAAAAAAGAATGGCTCAATTGGAAAATATTACCTGTAAGTTTGAGGAGCAAAAATGAAGAGATTAGTATTGAACAATTGTCCAAGAAACCTAGTTTGTGAGGACATTAATCAAACTCGAACCCAGGGCCATAATTAGGTATTCGACATAAGGGGACAACAAAAAATAAGCTCCTCATAAGACATATTAGATCATTAAATATTAAAAATATAAAAAAATTAGCCGCCTGAGGCAACAGCACCCTGTAGCTCCCCCCTAAATACGGCCCTGCCCGAAACTGAAGAATGGTATATTGAAACTGATCAGTCAGTTATAGCGTTAATATTAAAATATTAATTACAAGATTATTTTACTAGTCAATTATAATTTTAAAAAACTTACATTAAATAATGACAACATACTATCAACAAGAAGAAATTGATCAACCCTGAAAAATGTCAATTTAATGTTAGAACTGTTTGTTAATCTTCACTAAGATCTAAAAAATCCTACACCCAATCAATTAGCAAAATTATATTTCTTTACCAACTTTAATTTCATACCAACTTGAATTCTTACAGTAATCCATTAATAAATCAACTTTCTTCCACCTCACTTCCTGGTAATGTATGTAGAAGACTCATAAGACATTGGCTTAGAGATCTACTTAAATAAAATAAAAATAAAAACCCACAATACTTAAAGTCTTAAAATATACCCGGCCGGACGTTGCTGCTTTGTGCCTGCCCACAACAAATGTTAAATTTACTGTCACTTAAAATTAACTATCAAATTTACTCATTGTACATAATATGTTGTATAGATTGTAAATTACTTAAAATATAATAATAATAATAAAAATAACTGTTGGTTAGTCAACAAATGACAAACTTGATATTGTTCAAATTCAAACTGAAAATACTACGATTGCAACCAAAGATTAAATTACCAACAAAAATGAAATGCTGTGGTAGACTTAATGTTACAGTAAAAACCACATTAGGTCTACCATTCAAACAAAAACCAGTTAAGCTAGTTCCTTTTAATTTACCTAACTAATTAACCAAGAAAAGCTTTGCAACTTACCAACAAGGCAGCTGTAAAAAAATATTAGAAAGGTGAGAAAAGAAAATTACCTTATCCCAGAAGGAAAGGTCCAAAGTCCAGAAAATTCGTTAAATGGAATTGTTGAGAATGAGGTTGATGTAGAAAGCATCAAGTCTTACTGCTCTAAAGAAGCGTGGAAATCAGTAATTTCTTTAATGAAAATAAAAAAAAAGAACGCCATCTGGATATGCCCAATGTGCAACAAAGAAAAACCATCTATTTTGTGAGACTCTTGCTTGGTTTGGCATTATATAAATTATGTCAAGGATAAGCAACATGGGAAGCATTGGTTTTGCGAGAAATGCTATGCAAATTTTAAATAATAAATTGGCTTTTAGGTTTAAGCAGATAAGTCACAGAGTATGTGAATTTACTTGTGTTGAGACTTTGGCAGTTGGCAAATAAGTGTTTAATTTTACCAGTCAGTAATTATTACTATAGATTTTAATTTTATTGTCAATATGGTTGTGTGTCTACTATCAGTCCGACTTATAGTCTGGTGTATATCTGCAGCTTAAAAATTAACTTAGTATACACGGGTGTATAAAACATGTTAACGTTAATATGATTTCAGTATGTACCCAATACCTAAATATAAATGCATAACTAAAATAATGCACATCCTACAAAAGCTAAAATTGCACATTTTTATCTTAATTGTAACCCGTTTTAGGCCAATTAATACCCATCAGAGGTTAGGTTAGGGTTACTTGTAATTTTGGGTTATGTAATAATAATAAAAAAAAAATTCCGTGTAATTTAAATAAGTGAAAAAGATAACTTTACAATATTAAAACTAGGTTATGTTCGGTTACGTTTCAGAACTAAAAAAATACTATCAATATTACCTATTGATCACAATAAGTTAGGTAAGCTACGAATGGGTGGGCTCTGGAAACACGGTTGAAGGGGTTATGTAATAATTTTTAAAAATACATTTTTGGGGAGGGCGGTGGTCCCTGCATATATTGTTCTAATCTCTACATTATTATAATTTGTCAAAAGCAAATAACAACATTTGTGTGTAAATATTAAATAATATAATAAAATGAAAAACAAAGTCCAAGTTTATCATAGATAAGTTAATTAATTAGAGATTTAAAGAGGTAAACCCCTTCAAGTCGACCTGCCTAAATTTCACCTATAATTAAAATATTAATATGCGTATACTTTTTTTTTTAAATATTGAGACGATAAGAAACAATATTTGAGTGGTAAGAATATTGATTATTTAGATTAATAACAAATATAAAATAATCACGCCATGTGGTCTCTTTTTATCTGTAGCCTATCATTTTTCAATACTTATTGCTGTCATATTAATTTATAAACTGTTCATTAATGTTTAGTTAAGTTATAAGTTTCTTGCAATCTCCATATTGTGAATTACTTTCAACATTGGTCAGGCGTTTGGTGAGGTAAAGACAAAGTTTTATTTTAAATATCTATGAGCTGTTCAAAAATGTATAATTATATATGAAATCGAAACAAATCAACTACTTAACTGAGAATTTATTTTATTTTTATCATACAATTATCAGGTATATTAAGTATATTGTAGTTTAAACTAACCATTATATTATATAATAATATATAAATATTTTTGTATCTACAACCAATCAATTTTTCAATACTTAATTTATTATGTAGGTATCTAAGACTTAAGAAATTTGTTTGATGTTAAAAATATTTGTTACCATTATATTTATATTCCCATATCTCATTTAAACAACATAAAAACAAGTGGGTACCGCTCTGCTGGTACCTACAGTAGTTGTCAAGCAAGTCATTGTAATGGATGTGTTATATTTGACTTAAATTATAAATCATTGTATCAAAAACGATCCTGAGTGGATACCTACATTGTGTAATCCTAGCATACTTGTATAAATAAAATTATCAAATTTAATGAAAATCAAAAATATCTCATAAATTTCTTTTTCTTGATAAAGGTAGAAAAATTTGTTTGGAATCTTCTATTAAAATTTCTCATGTTAGCTATGAAAGAAAAACTTTTATGAATTCCTAAATGAAAAATAATTTACAAAATCAGACAAATCTCTCATAACTATAAATAGCACAAAAAGAATGAGCATTTTATCGTGTACGGAAAATGCTAATATTATAAATATTTGGTGAAAATTTCAAGTGTCTACGGTTATTAGTTTTTGAGTTACACCAAAAATTAATTTTGCGAAAAAATGTCCATTTATTTTTTCACTTGTTGCTTAATGCACTTAATGTTTTTGAAAATTATTGGGAATTTTTAATTTTGACCTCTTTATTTTTATACAAACAGAAAAGAAAATCGGAGCATTTTTACTGACACAAATAAACCTAACCCTAACCAACACACATCATTGTAAATATAAAACAGTCATTGCTACTCTCATAATCTAATGCTTATTATTTCTCCCTTATTAGGTTTATCATATTATGTATCATGTATATTTATCGGTTTTTGATTCCAACATTTTATTTAGGTAAATAGTATTGTTTTGTCGAGAGTACCAACAATTTATTTAATAATATTTGTCTTCATTCTGTTGTTCTGGAAAAACCAAAGATTTAAATAGAAATTAATATTTGCGTATTTTAAAGTTGTTTGTTTAATTGTTTAATATATCTACGATTTAGCTAAAATATTAGTTTTAAAAATATTGAGTATTCTTAAGCAACTCCTTAAAATATTTTCTAGTTAATAACTACAGACTACATATAGCACATGATTAGGTACCAAATTATATCTAGAAGAAAAGTCGTACACTCGAACAAAATCGTATAATTTGCAAGAATCAAATGATTATAAAAACCAACATTTAATTTTCATTACAATAAGGTGGTTACACTGCTATAATTGTATGTTAAAGTATTAAAAAAATAATGTCGCACAATAATATTTATAGATTATTAGATAAAATAAAAGTTACTCGTACACCTTAGTAGGTACGTGTTTTTTTTTAATTTTTGCATATTTATGGGTATCTACTGTTTAGTTAATTAAAATGAAATATTTACTAATTAATATTAGTTAATAATCTTTGATACTAATCATTAATATTAGTGTATAATAATGATATTATAAGTCTTATAATATCATGGTTTAAGAAACTGTTCCGCTATTCGTGATATTTATAAGGGGAAGGGGGGAGAAACAGCTGTTGCATCATGTGCATAGGTAGTATCTATCAGATGGTAGTAGTGGTTATGCCAGCCTGGCAGCCACGTTTGTTCAGCTATTTTAAACGCAAAATAATTTTAAGTTTAATATACTATACAATTATTAATTTAAATTAATTAATTTAATTATTTGTACATCCCATCTCGTTCTTCTATGATATACCATAACATATGTACATATTTTTATTAGTTTTTATTTATATATATCATGAATGGTACTATTATATTTATTTAAAAAAATATATTATATTTATTTAATATGCTGTACAACAATGAACAATTAATCTTTTTAATTAGATAAATTATTAATGTGTTGTATACTGTATTTTATTCTTATAAAATATCAAAATATTATCTATTAATACTTAGTAAATTGTATTACTATTTTAATTTTATTTAAGATCTGTTTCATCTGATTAACTGGCAAATATTTGCCAAAGTCCATTGATTTAAAATATTTTTAAAATTTCTTTTTTTTAGAATAATATGTGAATTTAAAATACAAATTGCTACAATTATCAATACATTTTTTTTTCAAATATATATATATATTTTTTTTTTCAGATCCTAATCAGTTTCCCCAGGCTGTAGTCCAAAATCAGGCATATTTAATTGGTGGTCCACGCAATCCAAGACATTATGGAACTACAGGTACACATAACGTTAGTGATATGAAAAATAATCATATGACTAATATGGCCCACGGTAAGTAAAATATAATATATTCAATTAATCAAAAATAGTATTATTAAGTTTAAAGTGAATTATTTTAGGTCAAATCCAAATGGTGCCTACACATATTTCTCAGAGACAGCAAACTGTAAGTGTATTGATACAACTAAATATATAGTACTTATCTAACAATTATATTAAATAATAAAATACTGCATTATTTTATGACTAAATAGTACTTTCTACAAATTAACATTTTAAATTATAATCATAAACAATGTCTAAAAAATTTTATTGAAATAGTTAATGAATAATACTAAATTTCAGCAAGTAAATAAATATCATTTAAAAGTTATATGCGTATTATATGATGTATACTTATTTCATTATTTGTATATTCATATAATCAAATATATATTACTTATAAGGAAGTCGCACACGCATGAGTAACCTTAGTCTTAAAAACGTACAATATAGTAAATTTGTCTTCAGTATAACCAACAACTGTGTTGTTTGCCTTAAAATTATATTAAACTTTTTATCAAACTTGATAGTAAGAACATAATTTGTTTGTATTTAAATCCGTTAGATTTAGAATCTTAAGGTTCTAACCGGAGTAATTAATGTAATAGTTTTACGATGATTCGTTTTTTTTTTTTTTAAGGCTAAATAAATGTTCCTAACATCAATTTCTAGCCAAGTTTCTTGTGGAAAATTGTATCTGTATTGTCTTTGAGTTGAGAGGGGGAAACAAAAGCAGGCATTTCTCAGTAATTGTAATGATAAAATATACCTATATTAAACATATAATTTCTATTGTCTTTGTATAAAGTATTACAATTATATGATTAATCTTTAATAGCAATTTAATTATATAATACATTTTCTGGTCATAATAAAAATATACTCTGGTTCATATTTCTGTGCTTATGAAAACAAATAAGTCTCACAATAAACTATATAATTATTATTTTGTTATTTCACATAATATTGCTAGTTTTTATTAGGTTATAAGTCAATATCAATGTACCTTTAAATGTTGTGAATAGGTTTAAATCAATCTAAGTATTTTGAAAATTTCAATAATTACATAAACACCAAGATATTGAAATTAAAATTAAATTTTTTTGCTGCTCATTGAGTAAGGTGGTGACACAAAAAAGACATGTGATTATAAAATTGACACATTCAATACTCTCTGAATCTGAATCAAAATTAACTGTTGTACGTTTTAAGACAGAAAAAAAACAAGGCGATTTCTCTTAATTATAAATCAAAAGAGATTTTGATGTATAACTTTTAGTTATTTAAATATTAAAGTGCATGAAATAATACACATTTTTAAATTAAAAATATAAACAAGTTTTATTGGCAGTAAGTAGCAGAAGAGTATTTTTTCTTTATTGTTCAATCAACATAACTGAGAATATATTATGTTTAATACTGGGATATCCCTATTTAACATTGGTGTCATGCTAAATAGCTTTTTGTGGTATTTTATGGTGTTAGAAAGTTTACTGACCTATTAGCCTGTTTCCCTTTATAGATTCACCATTCAAACAATAATTATGCCCTTTGCTGTGTTTCTCAATAATTTTAAAAAATAATTTAAATATCCATCAAAAAAATCAGTTTTGTATGTATAGCAATTATATTAATTAAATGTATCATCGTTATACATTATATTTTTATCTGAGTGTATCAATCATCATTTTTATAATAAGAAATTGGGCTAGTAATTGTCTGAATGTGGTAATTAATAGTGATGAGATTATAAAAGTATTTTTTTTACCTTAATATTAACAATTTTATCATTTGAAAAATTTTTATTCTGATTTAATTTAAACCATAAATTCTAATTTCATTGATTTTTTAAATTGAAAAAAAAATATTCATTTGATCTCAATACTATTTTTGCAGAAATTAATACAATAAAATTATTTGTGTTAGTGTATAATGATGTCTAACTTTTTCCAAACTAATTTTTGTTATGTATATTAATGCTTGCTTTTTGTGCCCAGCTACCCCACCATATAAGACCAAATGCACCACGTAATTTACCAAGAGGACCCTTCCAATATCAGGTAATTTTCGATGCAAATTACTGATTTGTTAAAAAAAAAAAAGTTAATTTATGAACTTAATATTTTCCTTCTATTTAGTAAAATTTTTTGACTTACACAGTCCTTAGCTTACACAATTCAATACTCTTTCAAACCCTTTCAATTTTGTGCAGTATATTATATAATTTAATCTTTATCTTACGATAAAAAAAAAAAACAGTTTTGCTGTGTATGTATTAAAGATGTATTATAGGATCCATTACATCAACTAAAATATCTTATTACATACATTGGAAAATAATAAATCCACTTTAATTATTTACTCTACAGTGAGTTAAATTTGATTTTAAATTTCAAATCTGAGTTTAGAGGCAAAAGTATATTTGGTGCTACCATTAGTTAATTAGTTTTGTTTAAACACAAATTAAATTAAATTTTTTTTAAAGAAATATGGTAATGACTTTAGAATAATATCAAGATTTTGTATATTTTAATTTAATATTTTATTGAAATTAATGTTATTCCCTAGCTTTATAGCTATTAACGTTTAAAATGATTTTACTTAACATATGCTTTATTAATCATTTAGTTGTATTATACTTTATAATGATACTGATAGTTTATTATACTAACATAAATTAAAAAAGGTATTATTTCTGTAGTTGTGTTTTGAACTAAATTTGTATCTTGGTGTTGGAATTAAATTGTATACATTTATTAATCCCTATTAATCAATAATAATCATAATAATAACTTAGTTGTATACAATATTTTGGTCAGAATTATGTTCAAGCAGAACATCAGTTGGAATTATTAACTTAATAGGATGACTCCAAATTTAGTTGAATGAAAATAATATTATTAATGTTATTTTTGACATTATTTTTATAGGTATATTTGCCTGGAAATGTGGCTTACCAAGGAACCAGTAACCACCCAGCTTATTATCCATTTGGTCCACAGCAGGTATTTGTTTCCTAGTATAAATTGTATAAAAATTAGTTATTAGTTTTTTAAAATTCATTGAAATCTGCAATTATTATGAATAATTACAAACATTTTGCTTATTCTTTACAATATGTGTATCAAATAAAATGTTTTTACAATATTTAATATTGACAAATATGATATAGATGCAAAAACATACAATTTCCTTTGTTTAAATTATTTATTTTATTTTATTTTAGGCTTCACAGACAGCCGTAATAATGCCATATGTAAACTACCCTACCAATCAACAAGGTAGTTACAATCTAGTTATACTATTTCATATTACATAATTATTATTTTGATACTTATTACTTATTTATACTAAAATAGTTATTTAATCAATTTTGTTTAATTTAGGTTCAGCTAAAATTAATTTCTTACTTATAAAACTTTCATGTTGTCATCATATCGTCTCTTCGATAGGCGGTCACTGTAATACATGCATTGAGTTTGAATTTTTGCATATAATGAAAAAACGAATCTGAGGGGAGACTGTTTAACAGCCTATATATATATATTTATTATATATTTATATTACTAATAGAAAATATTAGAGACTAAATACATTATTATTATATCTGTTTCTTTTACCAATTGTAGTTATTAAATTTTCAATTTCTGTAGTTTTGTATGGTATCTCAATTTTCAGGTTTGTTTTTTTCCCAATCTACAAGACCAATACAGATGACTAATCTACCACAGGGGCCACAGAATCCTCCTGTAGCTAATATGAGTAATGCTCAAAATTCCCATGGGCAATCCCTCATTGTGCAGTCTCAACCAATGGATATGGCCCCTAATACACAACCTTTGCAACAAGTATCACAGCAACCATCAACTACTCCAATGCAAATCACTGAAGCACCTTCTCGACCTGTTCGGAAAAAAAATCTTATTCAAATAATTGATCCTACTACAGGCCGTGAAGTTGACTTAAATAATTCATTACAAGGGCCACCAGTAAGATAATATTTATCTTAATTATAATTTCAACTTTAGAAATTGTATACATTTTATTAAAATACACATCTTACGGTGGTATTTTTGTAATAGTTAAATATAAATTCATAATTTTATTGAATGTACCTGGTCTATTATTAGAGTGCTGATGAATTGGAAAAGATGAAAGTTCAAAGTCAATTCCAAAGTCAAGTACAAAGTGCTGTCAAAAAAGATGACACTAAATCATCTGATAATAATCCGGTAATTTTTTTTAATATAAATTATCAACAATTATGGGTTGCCTGGGTCTTCATAACTTTTTACCTTATGGTTCAATTATGTATGTTGTCCCATGATTATTTATTTTAATTTCAGTTAAAGTTCACCTTGCCTTGTTGATTAATTTATTGATTTTCTTTCAAACCTAACTACAAAATTATTGCCACAAATCAGTCTAAATATTAAATTCCGTATTTACAAACATTTTAATATATATTTCAGAATAATGAAGGGGGTGAAAAAGTTCGAAATGAATTCCAATCACAAGTCAAAAAATTGGCAAGTGAAAGCACTTTAGTACCCTCAAAAGCCATAGAAGTTGACACTCAGGTTTCTGAAGAAATTATTACTGAAGTTGAAGAAATAAGTGTTGATTCTACAAATATAGAAGAAGTGCCTGTTGCAATAAGTGATTCAATTGATATTGCTATTGGTGGTTTGACTATTAGCTCTGAAGACACCACTTTAGATGTTAATGAGAGTGAAATAGAAACTGCACCAACAAATATATTACCTAGTTCTACACCTCCTGAAGTTCAGATGCAAAATGCTGATGTCGCCAATACTTCAGAGGATCCTACTCTTTTAAAAAAGACTACAGATGAAGAATCTGTTAAATCAGGTAATAAATTCATGTTTGTTTAGTTCCCTAAAATTTGCCCTAAATTTTCTGGTAAAGTAAAAAAGTACCATAAAACTTGCCTAGTATTATCCATACTAGGATACGTACACACTTTTTTTCCTTTGCACTCCATGCTTGGGAAGTTATTCTTTTGTATTATATTTATGCTTTCGAACTTCCTTTAATCAATTTTCTTTTTAATTTTTACCTTTCCCATAATATAATCATGTTTATTGTTATTATGTCTTACTTATTTGGGTATACAATATCATGTAGGCCTACACTTTTAAATTTAACATGCTAACGAAATTTCTTTAAATTTATTGGCATTCAGCCTAAATTTGCATGGAAATTGATAATAGCCGTCAACAATGTGTGTATTGTAGCTTTAACTATTTTTATGTAAGGTGGTTTTACGAAAATTTTAGTTTACTTGAAAATAAAAACATGATGGATTTCTTTTGAATATGGCTGTGTGTGATATCATTACCATCTTGAGATAACTTATTACTCAATTTGATTGTTATTTGTTGATGGATTGATTACCGAAGTTGTTGTAGATATAGGGCTAAGTCAAAAATATAGTAAATTAGTTTTTCTTCAAATAATAAAAAATTATTAATTACCAAAATAACAAATGAGTAGCCTTTCCTCCTGTGGGTGCCCTTGCTGAAGATGACTTTGATTTTGTCCCATATTTTATGATTAATTGAAGAAATGCTCTCTTATGCTTTCAGAAGTCAATTATTCCTTCTATTTTTTTAACATTCTACCCATTATTGGACCTTGATCTAAACTCTCTGAGGATTAAAATTGAGAGCATCAAAATAGTATTAATTTTAACTCATATGCCTTACGGTATAGTATTGCAGTCAGACCTCAATATGAGCTAGTAATTACAACGTACATAATATCAATTACTAATATTGTCTAATTAGAAATCTAGATTTTCTAATAAATGGTCAAAAATCTGTGATTTCTTATCATTCGCCAACATTCCGTAGAACCTTAAGAACATACACTGGTCAGCTGCTGTCTCAGCTAAAAAATTAATTATTCCTAAACATATTTACTATAATTATGTGTAGTACTTTGTCTACGTCGAATAATACAAACATAATTTATTTTATTTTCTATAACTTTTATATAATTTCCTCGGAATGGGTTGATAATCTATTTCTTATGCATGTGTGAGTCAGAAATGATTATAAATTTATAGGTACTTGTCATAATTAGATTGAACGCCTAAAAATGTTTTAAGTAGGGCCCCACGTTTTCGAGGGGACAAAATGTGTGGCGATTTTCAATCAGTTGTCCCGTAATTTTATCTTTAGTATTAGTATTTACTTGGTTATAATGTCAACAGTTGAATTGAATTTTAAGTTCAATATGATATTATTATACGGTGGCTACACTGATTTATCATGCACTTCATTATTTTTATGAATTGTAAGCAGTTGGTATTACTGACCGGTATCAACTGTTTGCAAAATCCAGAGGTCGTTTGTTGCCTTTCAAATTGTTATATTATTTTTCTTACCATTGAATGCGCACGTGTTTTTATTTTATTAAAACTTCATTTTTATATAAGGGTTTATATACTTTGGAATAATAATATCAATCAGAAGAATGTCATATTAGGTATTTGGAATAAATATGAAGGGACCTATTAGTGAGTACTTATTGATTTTTATTTCTAAGAGCTTGATGATTGTTTCCCAAAATTCTAGTCCTATGTATGCATTTTTTAATATTTTCTAATTAATTTGACTGTGTTCTTTGAAAAATTCGAATTTAACTTAAAAATTGATATAAGTATTATTATTCAATTAAATTATTGAATGCCAAGATCATGACCATTTGTTTTATAGTTATAACAAGAACATTTTATCAGAAACTAGTAATGAAGTGTGGATTACTGCATTGTTTTTTAATTATATATATTCTCTTGTGAAGGCATTTTCTTTTATTAAACTTCCTTATTAGTGCAACTGACAAACTTAATTAAATCTTTAAATTTGAGTTTTGATAAAACTTTTTTGCCTTTAAATTTATAAATATTGACATTTCTTAATTATCATTACATTTACATTAATTTTAAATATGACTAATGTTCCAAATTTGAGAGTTATGTTTGTAATTAGCACTGATGCCTTATAAAAATAAAATCTTTTAATCTTGTGTCCGATACTTAAATGTATTACGCTGTGACAAGTTTGTAGTATGTAGTAAAAATATAATTTTTTTTACTTCAAAATTTACGTTCAAGACATGATAAATTAGTATTAATGGCTTGGATTGAAGAATAGTAACTTTTATTTAAAATGATATATTTATGCCGGGTTGCATGAAACATTTTTTCATTTAATGATTCTATAAAGTCAATAGCCTCTAAATCATGTTTAAGTGACCGTTAGCTCACTATTGACTCTAAATGTTTATTGGTTGTCCATGCTATCTGGCATTGGGAAATTAATCAGTATGAGTGAAGGTAATATGAAAAGACAAGACAATCTTTTTCAAAGAATCCAGCTGTTCTCAATGTTTTATTAAATTGTATTTTACTACTTTTGATTAATCCATACCAGTCTTATATTTATTTAAATAAGCAATATCGTAATATTTGGAAAGCTAAATTTTATACAGTATTGTGTATACGTTTGATCTTAAACTATATTTAATTTCATATTTTTGATAGTAAAATAGTTGTAGAGGCTGACACATGATCCAGTAATATATAAATGTATACCTTGTCACCTATTTTTAGTATTTGCATCATTGAGCTATTTCAGACTATTCTGGCAGCCTGTATTGCTTGTGAGCAAAACATCTGCTATGATGTTATTTAAAATGTTATCATCATATTACCTTCTTGAAAAAAATAACTTTATGTAATTGATATTTATTATATTTTATAGTTAAACCAAAAAAAACTAAAATTAAGAAGAAGAATAATCAGCAGAAGAATTTGGTTAAATTAGATGCCAATGATGGAATTAAAGTAGATACAATTGAAACTACTACTATTGAGCCAGTCATTGAATCAAAAACTACTGTAAGTGAAATAACAATTAATAACAATTTTGCAATTATACCTGCGTTACTGGTTTGTTATTAAAGACCTACCCTAACCCATAATGTGTTGGAAAAACTTGATCGCCTAGCTAAGTAAAAACCTTACAGTAAAATTGTGTGATGTGAAATCAACTATTTAGTAATAGTACTTTTACATACATTATATATTAACAAATATAGGCCACAAATTAAAATAATATATATGAATACAATTTATTTTGTATTTTCAATTTAATTTTAAAGTATAAATACTTAAAGATTGATTTAGTAATCAAGTCCAAATTATTTGTTTTCTGAATGTGGAAGATACGTAATTTACAACCTGTGACTGGTAGAATAATGTCTTGTACCGTACTTTCAGCTCCCATAATGTTAATATTAATTAAATTGCCCTATACAAAGCTGAAAGTACTATAATTTTTACTCTGATATAATAAATATATCTTATAGGATATTTTAAAACAACAAGAAAACAAGGAGAATGAGAATAATAATCATAACTCTAAAAATGAAGAAGAAGATAGTATTATTCCAAAACCAGAAGAGCTATCACAACCGGAAGAAACACAAAACAACGGAATTAAACATGAACCCATTGTTGAAGATGCACCTCCTAAATTGCCCAGTTATTTAGAAACTTTACCTTATGCTGAAGGTATTTCTTTTAATCTTTTCATGTTTACTCTAGAACTAAAGTTTTATTTTATATTTCTACAGGACAATGGAGTGTTACAAACCCATCTGGAAGAAAAGTGTATTCTAAATCGTTTTTAATACAACTTGGTAGTGAGGCTGTTTGTCAAAAAAAGCCTGATGTATTAAGAAACTGGGGTAATCTAACAAAATCTAATGGTCCTCAATTTAACTCATTAGGTGTAAGTTTTTAAAAATTCATAATTCAAAATTTATATATTTATCTCATTAATTGTATTCTATAATTTAAATGTTGATAGGGTATGTTATCTAATTTACCAAAGTCTCAAAGTGCTAGTGCAACTGGATTTATGCCTTCCTATTTTAAACCTGGTAATAGTCAGCGTGGTAGTGGTATGCCTATTATGGTAAGTACACAAGTTATAAGAGTTCATAATTTCTTATAAAGTAATTTTAAAATGTTGTATTTATGTTATTTAGCAACCTGGTGCCAAACGCAATAGTAGTCAAGGAAAAACAGCAAGTAAAACAGCAAAACCTAACACTATTCATATGTCTCTTTCATTAAGAGAAGAAGTTAAATTAAATCAGACTGAAAATGCTTGGGTTCCAACAGCTGCTAAAAAAGCCACCAAGTCTGAAGTAGTTAAAACCAAAAATGAAGAGGAACAAAAGAATGATGTAAGATTTTAAATTTCCAGTTTGATTAAATTTACTCAACAATGTAAACCATTGATTAGTTGAACTTGATAGCGTAATTTTTTCTAATTATATTCTGAATATATGGTGTGATATAGTCATTGGTTTTTTATTTAAGCTAATGTCAAATGTTATCATACAATGATAAATAATAGTAAAGTTCCATATGTTTTAAGCAGATAATAATTTAAATATTTTACATTCCTTAAGTGCATAAAATATACGATCTATCCACACAATATAAGCAGCAATAATGGTTTTGGCTTGTTAAAAAAAAAAATTTCCATGGTATTTAATTTATGTAAATTATATTTTTTCAGGAGGTAAACAAAAGCGTTCGATCAATTTTGAATAAAATAACGCCTGATAACATGCCATCATTAACTGAGCGTTTTAAGGCATTGCCCATTGACACTATTGAGCGTCTGGAAAAAACTATTGATTTAGTTTTTGAAAAGGTAATATATATTAAAATAAAAATGTATACTACTATCTTATTAGAAGTGAAAAAAACAATTCCTTTGTGTCTCATGTATCTAATTGTTGAATCATTGATTTTATTTTGTACAATTACAAAAAGTGTAATTTTTGTTATCTTGATTGATCTAAATATTGGTAATTATTATATTTAATTCAAGTATTGGTAATACTTACCGAATTACTGTTGCAAATGATATTATGTATGGTTCATTGATTAGTTGTAGTCATTATAAGTGTTACATAATTTATTTATTCACATTAATGAAATTATTTTCAGGCTATAGAAGAACAAAGTTTTGCGCCTCTTTATGCATCTTTGTGTTCAGCTATGCAATCTGTACAAGTTAGTTCCAAAGATGGTAAAACAGCATCTTTTAAGAAGTTAATAATAAGTAAATGCCAAAGCCTATTTGAATTAGACAAGGCCCAAGAAATGGATTCTGCTAAGAAACTCACTGAAATTAATTCGTGCAAAGATCCAGTAATTTTGACAATATTGAAACTTGGTAAAAGAATATTTGTTAATATATTATGATTATAATTTTTAGGAAAAGAAAAAAGAACTTCAACTTGAATATGAAGAAAATGAAAGGAGACTACGCAAACGTTCTGTAGGAAATTGCCGGTAATTAAAAATAGTCTAAGTGAAGTAAATGAAAATCAATTTTCTTTATTTTTTATTGTATGTTTCTAGATTCATTGGTGAATTATTTAAACAAAAAATACTTACTCCAAATATTATGTTGTATTGCATCGTGCATTTAGTCACTAAACATGTTGAAGAACCACTAGAATGTTTATGCAATTTATTAAAGACTGTTGGAAAAGAATTGGAACAAGTACATTTAAACTTTTTCATTTTACTACATTAATTATAAATTATGGTTTTACCTTAAATGTTAATTTTTTTTTTTTTAATTCAATCTATATCATTTTTCAACAAAAATATAAGGTATTTGTCATCAAATTAAAACTAATAATTGATGTATTAGTCTGATTATGAATTCAAGATCATGAAATATTGTTTGTATTTTGTTAAAGTTAAAACAAGTATAATTTTTTTTGGGGGGGGGAACTTGATAGAAGAAACATGTTTACTTGGGATAGTATCCCACTGCGTTTTTATCTGAATAACATTTAAATAAACATGTGACCTTCAGACAACTTATTTCAGGTTAAAATAAATTTACCCATTACAAAGCTTGAAGGTAAAACTTATAGTAGTTGTATAATTTTAATTTTTAAGTACGTTACTTTAAGCTTCAAAGATGTAGAGTATTATAATTTAAAGTTATTGTAAATAATTTATTTCAACTTCCAAGATTAACTAATTATATATTTTACTGTTTCAGTCTTATGATTTAAATGATACTTTTGATAAACTCAAAGCTTTAACATCCAGAGACATGAAATCCAAGATTCCATCTAGAATAAAATTCATGATACAGGATGTCATCGATTTACGTAGGGATAAATGGATACCTAGGCGTACAGATAGTAAACCTAAAATGATAAACGAAATAGAAAATGATGTTAAAAATGAAGCAATTGAACAACAATCTATATCGCTAGCTTATAATAGACCTGATAAACGAGATCATCATCGTGGTGATGACAAATTCAGGGGTGGTGAAAACAAAAGTCGTCGTACGTATCTTATATTCCTTTAAATAACAATACAATATTCTACTAAAACATTTAAGAAGTAATATTATTTTATGGTTAATTTTTGTGTTTTTAAATGATTTATTTTGTCTAATCTTCTCACTGAAAATATTATTAAATGTTGATTAATTACTCTTTATGATAAAAACACATAACTTAAACAATTGTTTACTTTAAATGAGTGTTCTATTACATTGTTATCCAATATAATAGTTTGCATTGAATTGTTCTTTTTTAGGTGGAAATGAAAATGAGTGGAATGTTGTCCAAAATAATACTAAGTTTAAGCAACATAGTTACACTATTGATCAATCTAAACTACAAGGTTTTAAGGTAATGCATTATATTTTTAATACTTTGGGTGTTACATAAATACAATTTTAAATACATTCAATTTCCTTAGGATAACGCAAATGTTGTAACCCTAGGCCCACCCAAATGGTCATTTACCACTGGTAAAAACATGACATTTACCAGCAGTAATACATATGCAGTTCTTAATGATGATAAAAAATCATCAAATTCTTCACAAATTATGTAATTATATTTATTCAAGTTTTTAAACTTTTTAATTTTTATTAATTCCTTCCATAATTTTTTTTTTAGGTCTAATAAAAACTCATCCCGGAAGCCAGTGATATCAGAAACTGAAGAAAGACAAAGAATGATGTCTGGTATGAAATCTACTAAACTAGCCTTATTTTTAATTGCTTGCAATTTTTTATTTTATTTTATCAGGTGTAGCGAGTATGATGCCTCAATTTGCTCAACCCATTCCTTCTTCAATAAATTCTTCAAATTCACAGCCCAAAGAAACTGTTGAAGAACCAGTGTCAGAATTGGACTCAGAAATGGCTGATATAATTAATATGAAATGTAAAAATATCCTTCTCGAATATGAGCAAATGCAAAATTTAGATGTATGTATTAAAGATAAAAAATAATTAATTCCTATATAAGGTGTAATTTTAATTTTGCTTTCTGTTGTAGGATATAATTTATTCATTAACGGAAGATAAAAAGTCGGTAATCTGTACAAGGCATGAAGAGTTTGTTAAATCAATGTCACTCATAACTTTAGATTGTAGTCCAATTACCCGAACAACAGTGGCGGGAAAAATTTTTGCAGAGCTTTTATCTAAAAAAATTGTTTCTATGGAGGCCATAACTAGAGGGTAATTATTTATTAATAGTATTTAACATTGTAGTAATTCATGTGAATTTTTTTATTTGAAGAATTGATGCTGTCCTTAAGGATTGGAATGATTATTTGATGGATTACCCTCAATTTTTCTCCTATATTGCTGCCATTATTGGTAACTTTCTTTGTGAAAATATTTTTATTTTAGAAACATACTTAATTTAAGTATTTTTTTTTTAGCTCCATTATTATTATCACAAAATGCTTCCTTTGATTTTAACAATTTAAAAGATTGTTGTACATCAATACGACCAGACAATTCTAGTAAATTTTTCACAGAAGTATTAAATAAAATTCTTAGTTCCAAGGAAACACAAAACATCAAAGAAGTAAGTTTTAGTAGTTATTTTTAAGTAAAATGTTGTTGCATTAGATTCTGAGCAAATTAAATTGATTTATGATCTTGAGGATTTTTCTATCTGTCTGTTTTTGAAAAAAAAATATCTTAATCTTAAGTTGCATCGGTTAGTCTTCTTTTAGCATATCACATCTAGTCTTTTTGTGGGTGCCAATTGCCTGATTTATTTATTAAAATTTAAAATTAGTTTAGTAGTAATAATTTCACAATCCCATTTTTCTAAAAGAACAACTACCAAAAATGTACTGTAATATTTTCTCGGTAGAAATGCAAAATATTTGGTCCTTTTTAAATTATTTTTTTAGTAATATAAGTTAGTAAGATTTGATTTTTGTTTGTTTATAAACCCGTTGTTTGCTTGATCCGTAATACCACTATTTTTCTTGTTTCAGCAACTAGGTGGTATATTATGGATTTACAATAAGTGGAGGACGTCAGAATATGTTCCTCTTGACGTATTTATGCCTAGTAGCCAAATAAATAAATATTTTAAAAATGATGTAAGTTTTTTAAACAATTTTTAAGTATTTTCTATTCTACTATATTTAATATATTTGATTTTAGCGAATTGGTGTATTCCTTTTATCTATTGCTATGTATGATAAAATGAAGATGACTGATAGTAAACTA
>PVMI01036877.1:0-33088 GCA_008528875.1 Aulacorthum solani | reverse complement strand
AACATTGTTATTTTATTTATTAATTTAGGATAATATCAGTGCAGAAATAATAAAATGCCCTCAGTTTGTGCGTGCATTAACTATAGCTATTGTCATTGTATGTTCAAGTAAGTCACTTCTGAAATTATGGCAAAATAATTACTGAATTATTAAATATAAATTTTTAACTTATAGAACCGAATCATTCATACGAGGACTTCTTTGATCACGTTCATGTGAAATTGTTGACATGTTATATTCGGTCTGAACCACTTCCAGAACCTGAAATCCAGGCAAGAGAAGTGCAATGTCTGTATGGCATTCAAATTATGTCTGCTGCACTTGAACATCCTGGTGGTTAGTTACCGACTGTTTAATTTTTAGATTTATTATTAATATCACTATTTTATCCACTAGGAATGGTGTTAAGACTGTTCCACAAGCTCTACCAGGATAGTGTCATAAGTAAAGAATCATTTGAAATATGGAAAAAAGAAGATGAATTCAAGGCTGGATTCGATGAAGACTTAGAAACAAAAACTATGGCTGTTGTAGTTTTAAATTCATTCTTCCTTTCACTTGCAGCAAACGATTCTGATGAAGAAGAAACAGCTGAGTAGTGTAACAGCATTAACTCAAGACTGTGTATTCTATATTCATCTCGAAAAAATTCTTCTATTTTTTTTATTTTATTGTAGATACCATGTTATAAAAACTTTATATAAATAAGAAAAAAAATTCTAAATACTTAGCCATTTTTCATTTATTTCCTTTGGAATTCAATTATTTATAAATTTGCAAATATTTGTATACAGTGTTTTTTTTTTGTTAAGGGTTTTATTTTAATTTATTTATCTTTTGTACATCTGGTTTTACTTTATACTAAAGCTAGTCTCCTTAACAAAATAAAAATTAATGACCTAAATTGTTGGCCCCCTCCCTTCTCTTTTTGACAATGGGAATATGACAAATTAATTTTGTTAGTATATTTATATGAATTATAATATATAATTGTCTGTTTAATAACTACATTAGTTTTTAAAACATGTTTCAGTAAATATGGAGACTATGCTATTTCAATATTAAATTTCATTTATGAAATTATAATGTGTCTTGATAAAACAAGTTATTATAAAAAATTCGAATTTACAAAATAATAATTGTTATGAAGATAATTCATTGGAGAAAATAACTATATTTTTCTATATACGTTGATACCATTGTCGGACTATTGTGTACAGTTATATATAAATTAATATGTGTAAAGTTGCGGTTAATGTTATTTCTGAAATATTAAAAATAAAAAAATAAATAAAAATTGTAAACAAACACTGACTTCATATATTTTTTTTAACATGCTCTTCTCAATATTTATTTATATTTTGAATTATTTTTTTATTTTTTTCCTACCCTACAGTAAAATAATTAAATTATTAACATATTTTCTTCCTTGTTATGGGTAGCGACTGTTCGTGAAATGATTCATAGAAATGATTTAACTTTAAAAAAATAATGATTATGATTTTAATTTAATATTCAAAGTTGAAATATCTTTCATTACTTTCATATAATATAAAAATAATTTTATTCAGTCAAATTTATATATAATGTGTATGCTATTCCAGTTATTAACCATAGACGGTAGTAACATTGACATTTGAATATACCCTTTAAGGGCATGCCAATGTTTTAATTTGTGAATTTTATAGTATCTGACGAAAACCGTTTAAATAAAGATCAACTGTCAACTAATGTTCTGTCATTAGTTAGTGCTCATCTCATTGCACACCATACATAACAATTATTGTTTGGTGACCGACTATTGTTATTCCTGTCAATTTAATTGATAAATTAACATTTCTTTATAATGTTCCAGGGCCTCTGCCTCTGGAATACGATCAGTGAGGGTTTCAGTGATAAACTAACTGTGATATTACAGTAAATAATGTCATATCAAAAATTAAAGTAGATTAAAATAATGATTTTTAATTGAAATACTGTAGATATACTCCCTAATAGTATTTGAGATTTTGGAACCTCTGTAACCCTATTTGTGACTATGATTGTAATTACCTTATTGGAATGAAAACATCTCAATTTTAAAACGTAGTGTTTATGGTTCTCCAAAAAATATATTAAAATTGCAACTCAGTATCAATTAGTAGGTGAATAATTAAGTTAGATTTAATATTATCATTTAAGATATTCATGAAATAGATCTGATTTCATACCCAAGGAGTATATGATATGAGTACAGAAAAATTGTTTAACCCTGAATACTTAGTTTTTAAAAATTTATCTTAGACTTTGAGAGCTAGAAAATGGGTTGATAGCTTTTCTTCTAGCTAAAACATGAAATCTAAAAATTAATAAACTTTTTTACATTTAAAAACTAGTTAATTATAGGTAGATTATTCTATAGCAACCAGGTATCCAAAACTGGTGAATGGATTTTGTTATTTAGGGTCTTATTATTATCATCATTCAACATTGGTTGCCAGACTTATCATTTGATTTCGTAAAGATAATGAACTTTTTACCTACACTGCTTACACAGATCTTTATGGCCGTTGTAATAGTCAGCTATCACTATGTGAAATAATTGAAATAGTTTGGTTCTGGGTTAATTTAGTTCCGGTAAATCAAGCTGTAAATTGGCCTGGCAGAAGCTAAAATACCATCATTGATTGGTATAATCTTTGCAGAGATATACCATTAAATTGTTTTTTAAAAAGAGAGAAAATGGATGGTCATGGTTGTACTGTACAAATTGACGAATCCCTTTATCAAAGTAAAAGGAAGTATAACAGTGGTCGATTACAATGTTGGGACCATCAGCCATCAAGAGAAATAAATAATTCCAACAACGAAGATTCTGACGAAAATGAAATAGTACATACAAATAAAAATTACGGGAATCGTATGGTAGGCCCGTGGGTACCTATTTGGTATTTGTTGGAAACGGCGGTTTTTTATCGTAGAAAAACGGGACCGAGAAACTCTTACAAATTATTTAAAATGAAATAATAACTGGAGCGACAAATTGTAGTGATCAGTGAAGAGCGTAGGTACTCAACATTAAATCATCATGGGTGTATTCATCAAACAGTTAACCATTCAAAATGTTTTGTTGACCCGGAAATAGGAGCACACACTCAACAAATTGAAGGCTTAAGGAGAATTATAAAATCCAAATATAATAGGTATTAAAAATAATGGGGCGTCTAATTTACTAGATTGACAACTCCAAGAAATGTGGTGGAGATAGTGTCAAAATCCAAAAACCATTAATGATGACTTTTTGACTGATATGAAAAAGACTCTTAGTTAAAATTATTTGTATTTTACAATTATGACGTAGGTTGCGTGTTGGACCGTTACCATTTTATTTTATAGGCTATCAAATATCAAGCGTAACCTTCACGTCTATCAGTCCACAAATGTGAAAATGAACAATACGTAGATATACGTAGCAGTAACAGTAAGTAAATTTTAGGTTTATATTTATTACATTTTTTAGTTGACAAAAAATTATATTTTCTTAAAATCATAGTGTAGTTACCAACAACCGGACTTCGCACAGCACTTAGAAAAATTAATTTTCAACAAATAGAGTTAATGATTAGTGTATTTTGTTCACACAAATTTAAAACAGCTAATCAATGCGTACATACATTGTTTTCTTATTATTAAAAACTACATTGTCTATCTAAATAAAAAAAAATGTCCGCCGGAAAGTCAAATTAAATTTTTATGAGCGTTTGAAGTTGAAGTTTTTACAACATTGGATGGGCGATTTTCTTATTTTGTTGTAATTCAAAAACGAATAACTGTTAACACTTGAAATTTACACCGTAATATGTTTATTTCATCGATACATATACTTGATAAAATTTTTAAAATATTTTCACTTGTTTTAACTGTTAATGGACATTTTAAATTTTCATTTTTTTTTTCTATAAATGTCAATAAAACTTTATTTGTTGGGTCAAAAAGCTTGAAAATGTAATACCAGCCCTAATATATTGTTCCAAAATTAGTTGAAAAATATTAAAAATACATAAGCATGTTTTTTTCTTAAAATCATTAACAGTTCAAATTTTGACAACATTTCTCAAACTGAAAAATGATTTTGTAGTTAACAATTTATTAAATGATCATCTTATATAGGTAGCTAAGAATTGAAAATTCTAAACTAAGTTCTATGTAATTAGTTAATTCTTTAACCAATGTGAAAAATATACACATTATAAACATTTCATTGTGTGTATAAAATTAGGCATTTATCAGTTATGAATTTGAATCAAAAAAACATTAATTTTTCGTCCGAAGAGGTATACAAATAAACGTTTGCTATTTACATAAAAACTATTTTTGTGTAGATGGGTAATATATATTAATATTGTTAATCATTTATAATAGTAAATTGTCTCTGTTCTGTGAGCAGTATCCCGTGACCCATGTGTACAGGTATGTGTCTATTTTTGAAATGGCATACGGCATACATGCATATCGGCGCCATCCAAACATTACTTTAATTTATAATAATAATTGTATTCTCTATTCCTCCTTATTTATTTATCATTTATATTAATATTTAATGCGTATATATGCATGATTGTCCAAAATATCCGAGTGTCGTACACTCGTACTGACGTAACTAGTAATAATATTCAAATATTTCATCATTATTTCCTACTGCAACGTAATCAAAGAGGTAACTCATTAATATACAATTTTTTTATGATTGAATTTGTTTATAGGTAGTCTTAAATTCAAAATCCATTTGGTTCACACTACCCTAGTAGGTACATTTTTTATTGCTAAATTCAACTAGTGAATAAACTCTTCATGTTGTAACTGGTGAGGTGTAGAAGTGTAGAACCTCGAGTTTTGACCTGTTGACTAACGAAAATAATTGCAAAATATTTATTGTAGGTTAGTATAGCATAAAAGCGAGGTAGTAAGCGAAGTAGACTGTTGTGAAAATGCGTAAAAATTGCAGAATTCGAAACATTCTTAGGCTATTATCTACTTCAAAATTAAATTCGAACAAAAAATTTTGATTGCACTATCGTTTTCAGTATAACTAACTACGTAAGTTACAATAAAACAACTTAAAAAAGGATTTCCAGTAAAGTAACAAAGCCTCCCCCCCAGAAAAAAACATATCATCATTGTAAAATCAATATATTCGTCGCTCCATTTAGAATCTACAATATTTATCATTATGTTTTTATGACTACGTATACCTAAATAGTCCTGACATTTTGTTTAAATTGTATAAATATCTCCGAGGTATGGTTACTTAAAATGAACATAATAATACATAATAATATAATATACATAACGCTTTTTCAATATTTTAAATTATAATAAGATACCAAATATATTATTAATAATTATAAAAGAAAATAATGTGGATAACTAAAAATAATTTTTAATAATATCGTGACAATTAATAATTATTGTTTATTGGCTGCTGATGGCTCAACAATTCTAAGAAAACTAAGTGCATTAGAGCAAATAGTAAATATTATACTTATCACATAATATAATTTAGTATTTGAATAAAGTAACCTAAACTTAACCTAACTAGGTTAAGTCAACAATAACTATAGCTTATTACTTTATTACCACGATTTAAGATAGTCTGAAGTTATAACTAGAAAATTCTATAACTAGATAATTCTAGTGTTGTGAATCTACGCGAGTTAAAATTAAATGCATACAATTCAAGTTTTTAATTAATTTGAATATGTATACTGAATTTATTCCTATTATGGCGGGGCGAATGACTTTTTGAGCCGGGACCAACACCAAATACAAAATACCAACCCATCCACTCCCAAAATTAATATTAAACTTTATTACTTACCCATTATTTATAAATTACCGCTTGGTTAATAATCTATATCTTTACTTCAAATTTTAATGATGCCCACCTAGTAAAAAGTACCTATAATAACCGTATTGTCGGGAGCGACTGACTACTGAGTAGGTACTGAGCGAGGCTCCAGGAAAAGCCCGCGACCAGTCTCACAGACGCCTATTTACCCAAATACCCGGGTACTCAAATATTATAGACATTTGAAGGTTTTAAATGATAATATCGGTTCGGTCCGGAAGACCGTACAGGGGCGACACTCACGATTCACGTGCGTCTAACCGTCCGGACGGCGGCGTTTTCGTCGTCCTCGTTGTGGGCCCAGTGGCCGCGGCCGCGCGCCACCACCGACCAACGGACGTGCAGTGGCCACGCGTGCAGGTGCCGGATTGTGATTTGTGACTGGCGAGTGGCGGCAGAGGCTGGAAACTGTCACGATCGGTATCTGGGTATTCCCCGTAATACCGACTGCGACATCGGATTTGGAACACGTTTAAGATAAGAGTATTAGGTATTAATTTTTCATTTCAGTTTATTAATACCATGCAGTCGTGTGAGAAGTTATTAACTTTTTTTGTAGACATTTTCATGAAAATTAATGATCCTTAGTTTCTATATTATAAAATTATAAATAATTCCGTTGAATTTTTAATTTCTTTAATTTTCGTATAATAATTGTTTCAGAACTTCAGCATTCAGGTATGTTTTAATCGTCGACTGGTTTTCTACCATAAGACGCACAGAACTCAGCTGTAATAGCCGTAACTCAGTAACTGTTAGTATGAGTAATGCTCAAAATTCCCGTGAGCAATTTGTCATTGTACAGTCTCAATCAATGGAAATGGCTACTAATACACAGAAACGCTTTGCTACAAAGCCTATGCAGCAAATATCACAGCAACCGCCAACTACTCTAATTGAAATTCTTGAATCTTCTAAACCTGTAAGTAAAATAACTGCTGCCATAATAATAATTTATTCTAATACAAGGTGATATGTTAGTTTTGAAATATTCACCACAATAATTCACCTGACCATAAGGGTCACTAGTAAAATAATATTATATCTATTTTACCAACAAGTATGCATAACCACAATACTATAATATGACCAACAAGTCATTAATTTATGTCGTAAAAAATTGCCTGTTTAGGCATCAATCAACATACTGTACAAAGCAGACAATGCTTACATCTCGTTTACATGGCGTAACAGTCATAGGTGTGTTCATGGAAAGTGTCAGGTGTACCCGGGCACCCCCCACATTTTATAATTGGGGCCCTAAAATGTACAAAATAAAATACGTATGTTTTCTAAAATATATGGTAAAAAATAAATCATCTTTCATGATAAAAAAATAATAAAACTTAAAATATTTCAAATTTGCCTAGAATAAATTATTATGATTTATGATTGTAACAGCTTTAGATGTTATTGACTACACAAGTACCAATAATGAATAAACATTGCTACAAATAATTTTCAATATTAAATAATTAATATATATTCAATGTGAATATTTTTTTTTTATATTTAGAATAATGAAGGAGAAGAAAAAGTTCCAAATGAATTCCAATCACAATTAAAACAATTGGTAAGTGAATCAACTTTAATCTGATGAGGATCTTGACCCCCAAGGGGTTGGTGAGCGATGGATCAGGAGATAAAACCTCCTAGTTATTTATTATATATTATAGTTTAATGTAAATAAATAGTGAATATGATACAATGGTTCTTAATTGTTTTTCAAATAATACTCAATATGCCAATATGGTAAGACTAAGTATAAAGATAACGGTTATACAATATAACAAATAAGTTGTGAGAAATATCTATTTTAATTGATAATATGCAGTTAAATTAATTTTTTCTACATTCATTCCCTAAGTGACAACAAAAATATTTTCAAATTGAAGAAATAAATAAATATGTATTTTAAGAACAAGTAATACTATATATATATTGTTAAATAATATAAAATATAAGCTAAATATTCTCTAATCTCCAAAATATGCTATAATATGCAAAATAAATATTTCATCTAATTTTGTACTGAATAAATTGACATGGTGTAACCCTTTCACCCCAAAGTTTGAATTTTTTTTTTTAAACTCTTAATTGTACTACAATTTCAGAATTTGAATCTAAATATTACATTTGGAAAAATGAATTTCCCCGGTGGGATGCCAGTGTAACGTTACCCCAGCACCAACTAAATAATGCATTTTATATAAAAACATTTTTTTCTATAATTTGTATTGATTAGTTAAACTATTTTCAGATTTTGTACCCGATTATTTCCCGAGGAAAAATCAATTTTCCGCTGGTATGTCTAAATTTGTTACTTAAGTTTGGGTATAGAAACCAGCTCAATTAAAATTTGAGATTTTGTATTTATTGTGACCTCTATTTATGCCACATTTTAGCCAACGTGTTGACCATATATATATACTTAAAAGTATCATGCTGTTCAGATATCATGGATAAAACCGAAAGATTTTCCATCAATGTGCATTAACCTTCATAAAGAAACAAATGGCTACTTTGATTGCCCTCTGGTCTTAGAATTTTTTTATAGCATCTACTAATAACATCAAATAAAATGGATGGAATTGAGACTTTAGAGTAAGATCTTCATAAATTTGTGTTTTCGGAAATCTTTTGAAATCTGTAATCTGGTGTACTAATTTTTTAATAGTGGCTTACCCCTAGTTGTATTAAAATAAATTTACTAATTAACTTCCTATTCATATATATATATTGTATACTTAAATTGTTTTTTTTTGGATTAAGGCTTCAACTACTAAGGTCATTAGCCTGGTACATATATATTACAATATTCATATACTTTACACATACATATACATAAGTCTTAACACTCATAACACGTTAACACACAATTATTAATGTGCAATTAAAATTACTAATAATTTAAATAATAATATATGTATATATAAAACATTAAATAAAATATATCTATATTAAGTAATAATATAATATAGGCACTTTATCTACAGTCTACACGTCATTGTACGTTTTTGTTGTTACAAAGTTTGAAATATTATAAAACAAACTACATTATACCTACTGTGCACATTGTATATTTATTATATATGATTTCTATAGTTGAGGTATTGGTTAAAACCATATATGAATGCAATATGTTTACACTGACCTGTCTACTGAACAAAAAACTAATATAAGTACAAGCTCTACATCAAGTATCATGTAAGCTTGGTACCTAGTAGGTAGGTATAGTGTTTTAAGAAATATTATATAATTATTAGGTGCTAGTGGCTAATGATAATTATAATTTAATGTATATATATTTTTAAATTATGCTTTTAAACCAATATAATAAGGGTACTCATGATGCGTTACATAGCCTAACTAACTTCTATATTATATACCTACTCCTTAAAATTAAATGACCACAAATAAATGAAGTTTATAAGTAGAAAGCAAACTTAAATGTTTTTTTTTCATTTCTATGTTATGGGATTTATATATTATAATGTGTGATAACATAAAATACATTATTTAAGGGGTACTATCCAAGAATTGGGGCATAAAATATCTTAAGTTTGACCAAACATTGTAGTCTGCTTATGGTATCTCCACAATATAGATTATAGGTATTAGGTATTTTTAAAATTAAAACAATAACGGTACTCCTATTATTGTTATTTTTACTATGTACATTTAAATTTCATTTTTTACAGGAATTAATCAAAAGTGTTCAATCGATTTTGACTGAAATGTGCCCTTATAATATGCCTTCAATAATTCAGCGTTTTAAGGCATTACCTATTGACAATATATATTGTCTAGAAAAAATTGTTGATTTAGTTTTTGAAAAGGTAATAAATATATGATAATAAATAATATTATATTAAGAATAAAATATTCCTTACAACGATTGATTAACTAAAGATGTTACCAATATTACAGCCATTTTATCAGTAATTTATTTTATTATAAATTATGATATAGTTGATTGTTTTTATAATACTAAAAAGTTAAAACCAATATTATATTTTTTTGAATCTATTGCAATAATGTTTGGTTGAAACGTTGACAATCAATATATCACCAAGTTAAAATGCCAAGCAAGAACAAAATGTCAACAAATTACAATGTCGAATATATTAATAGATGTTGTAAGTTATAGTATGAGTTAAATAAAAAATATTATGGGATATAAATTGTAAATTAAAAAAAAAACTATGAACCATGAAATAAAATATAATTATAATGCCATACCATATCAATTCTTCTTAAAAACTCTATAACTGGAACGTTTCAGCAATTTAGTATTACGTTTTGGATTCTGTTGTCTCGTTCATTTTTCTTTATTTAATGTGGACGAGGTACCCACGAAGTATTGACTCAATCATTATTTCTATATTTTGTTCTTTTTGTAATTCTTTTATTAAGTGGTATAATCCTACGAGCGATTCACCAACAAGAACCACAAAGACGCTCTTAACTTTGATGACAGAATCCAATAGTATTTTGTGTTCTTGGAATATTCTGATATTAATAGCAAGCTCTGCGAGGCACATACATACTCATACTTGTTATAAATCGAAATGATTCCATATCTCTCTCGCACAGGAAATACTATTTATTTTATTGTTATCTGTGTATACAAAGCTATTATAGAGCAACAGTAATCGCTCACTTTATCTCAACATTAAACTTAAATCTTTTATTCAATATTTTGTACTTGTCAATATATTGATTGTCGACGTTTTGTACCAGACCCATGATTGGTTATATTGGTTTTTAAGTTAATATAATTTAAGACACATACAACAGTAGAAGGTAATAATAATTTTAAAACTGGTCAATTATACTCTCAAAACATGTGTTTATTCATCATTTATTATGATTTATGACTTTTTGAAGAGGCTGGTCTTTTTAGTATATTATTATTATTAACATAATTTTCAAATTTTATTCTAGGCAATTGAAGAACAATGGTTTGCCCCTCTTTGTTCATCTTTATGTTTAGCTATGCAATCCTTACAAGTAATTTCTAATAATGGTAAAAAAGCAAAGTTTAAGACTTTGATTGTAAATAAATGCCAAAACGTATTTGAACTAGACAAAGACCAAGAAATAGAATCTGCTAAGAAATATACTAAAATCCGTTTGTGCAAAGATCAAGTAGTTTTGATATACTGACACCATTAAATTTAATGAGTTCGTCTATGTTAATTATATTTTCCAGGAAAAGAAAAAAGAACTTCAACTAGATTTTTTAGAACATAAAAGAAAATTATGCAAACGTTCTGTAGGAAATTGCCGGTAAAATATAAATCAATTATCAAAAAATAATTTCAAGTTGCTACATTTTTTTTCTGTGTTAGATTTATTGGTGAATTATTTAAGAAAAATTTTTTTCCTCCAATTATTATGTTGTTATGCGTTCAAAATCTATCTACCAAGTATGCCGAAGTACCACTCGAGTGTTTATGTAATTTATTAAAGACTGCTGGAAAAGAATTGGAACAAGTATATTTAAACTTTATTTAATTATGCTTTTTAGAAAGAATATTTTTTCAAGTAGTATAATTTGACAACATTTTAACATATACCAAATGTAAGCAAAATACTATTCAAATAATTCAATAGTATTATAGAGAAAAATCTTACTTAAGCTTCCAAGCAAATTTGTGTTCTATTGCCCTTTTTAAAAATTTATAAATATGTTTCACAAATAATTCTAAATAAAGAACTTCTTTAGAAGTAACATAGTACTATTATTACTACTATTATTCTTAGATACTAGTTTTGTTGCATCTTTTAATAACAATTTTTTCATAAATAAAAAGAGGTATTCTGTTTGAACTTTACTATACAGTTATATTCTGTAATGAAATAAAACAATGTGTTCATTTTATTTGAAATTTGGAAATAATACTATTTGAACAATATTCAATTATTCTAGTTGTATAGTATTAATGAATGTAAATAAAGAAATATAATATGTAATATAGTCTTTAATTGATCTATGATGGAGGTATTCACCAACTGTAGTTGGCTACTCATATGCACTATGTAGTATGAGTTTAACAAAAAGCGTTGATTCTGATATACATCAATATTCATTGGTGTATAGTATTTAAAATATATTTTTATATTTCATTTATTGAATTTAAAGTTACTAAGCTATATTGTATTGTTTTAGGTGTACGATTTAAATGATACCTTTAAAAAACTTCAAGATTTAACTAACATGATAATTAAACCCAATATTTCTTTAAGAATAATGTTCATGATACAAGGTATCATTAATTTAAGAACAAATAAGTGGGTACCAAGTGTTGATAATAAACCCAAATTATTAAATCATGTCAAAAATGAAGCATTTAAACGACAATCTACATCACTAGCTTATAATAGATCTGAAAAACGAGATCATCGTGGTGATCACAAATTGTTATTCACTAGGAACAGTAAAAATAAAAATTGTCGTACGTATTTATTATAATTTTTAATTTTTAATCTGTATTAATCAATAAAATAATATTACCTATGTGTAAAATTTAAGTAATTTGATGTTTTTATTTATGTGTTTTTTTGATTTTGTCTAATTTTTTCATCAAGAATATTACTTATAATTGGGAACACAAACACTGGCATGTGACCAGAGTTGTACTGCGACCTGCATCCCGTCTTCAAGTCAACCTGTTGCGTCTACAAGTGTATTATACTATTACACATTATAATAAAATTATAAGACTATTTTAAAGTAAATTGATTACATCAATAGTACAATACTTTTTTTGTAGTTTTTTATTAAATAACATTAAAATATATTTTTAAAATTGTGCCCTAATTGTTTTTAGAATTTTGACAACACATTAGACAATTTCACCACTGGTATTACGATGGTCACACGCCACTTTTCGTGTCCCCAGCTATAATATTGATTACCTAATAAACTATTTAGTATTTACTGTTAAAAAATCATCCCAATGTTATATTAGTTTATTTATTGAGTTTGGCACTTACACCTGTTGTATTGCGTCAATAAGTTGTGTACTAGTTTACATTTAAATGTTCTTTCAAGGAGGAAATGAGGATCTGTTGAATGGTGATAGAAATAATTCTAAGTATAATCAACAAAATTACACTATTGATCCATCTAAATTTCAAGGTTTTAAGGTAATATAGTATATTTAATTTTTACTGTACAACTTTACTAAAAAATTAAACACAATAAATTTTCTTAGGAAAGCCCATCTGTGACAACCTTGGGTCCATCTAATTGGTCATATTCCACAAATAAAAATTCTTTAAATTCTAGACAAATTATGTAAGTATATACAATTTTTAAAAGTAAATATTAATTTTTTTAATGTTTTTAAATTTTTTAGATCAAATAAAGATACATCTAAAAAGCTAATTATATCAGAATTTGAAGAAAGACAAAAAGTGATGTCTGGAATGGCCTTTAGTAAACTGATTTTTTTTTTTTAATACATACGTAGTATGTTTGTTTTATAAATAATACTTCTTAATTAATATTTTTTCAGGTGTAACGTGTTTGAAGCCTCAACTTACTCAACCGACTCCTTTGATAAATTCTTCAAGTTCACAGTCCAAAGAGACTGTTAAATATGAGAATTATGAGAATCTAAATGTATGTTTTTAAGACAAAAAAAAAATGAGTATAAATTATGTTAACATAAAAAAACTAAAAAACATTAAATTGCTTGTAATTTGTTGCCTGTTGGTACATTTGTGTTTTTATAAAAACATTTTGTGTTGTAAGTTCCAATTGTGGGTGGTAATAAAGAGTTAAAAATATTATTTAGGATAATCTCGTAAACTTTTATTGATATTTTAATTTTAAAGCAACTTATACTACATACTATTTAAAATATTACAATTTTAAAATGCCTATAATCCGTTTTATAATATAAATACCAATGAATATGATTTCCTAGATAATAACAATATTTTAACTGTCTTGTACACCAATTTCTTATATAATGTTAAATCTTAAATAGACCATATATATTTTCTGATTATACATTTTGCCATGTTATTTATTTGTAAGACTGAGATATCACATGTGCTATGTCATCATCAACCTTCTATTGATCATGCAGTGTAAAAATGTACCAAATACTTGATAAACCGCTTTTGCATCAAACAAAATATACTGATCCAATATAACTTGACTAATTATTAATTAAGTTTAATGAGCATTATAATTTATAACAATAGCTATTTATAGCATAGCAATAAAATAAGAAACTTGATTTTCTGGTTATTAAAACTAATTTAAGGCGGGAAGTTATTTTCCCCACACAACCAATGAAGGGCTAATATTAAATTAGTAAATACTATTAATATTCTTAGGAATCACCATCAGTTACAATTGTATTGCCTCCAAAACGAACAAGGTTTACAATCAATGACTTATATCCTGTTCTAAAGGATGATGAAAAATCATTGAATTCTCCACAAATTATGTAAATCTTCAATTTTGATTTCAGTATCTAATCATTTGTATTGAATATTAATGTTTAAAAAAATATTTTTAGATCAAATAACACAATTAAGAAGCCAATATCAGAAACTGTAGAGAGCCAAAATATTATGTTTGGTACCACAATCAGTAGATTGACTTATTTTTCAATAAATATATTTGTTACATAAATAATAATTTTTTGTTAATATTTTGAAAGGTATAGCAGGTTTCATACCAAAATTTGCTCAACCTACTCTCTCATTAAATTTTTCTGAGACAACTGAAGAACCAGTGTTAGAATTGGACTCTGTAGTTGCGTATACAATTAATATGAAGTGTAAAAGCATTCTTCTAGAATTTGAGCAGTTGCAAAATTTAGATGTATGTATCTAATACTAAAATATTTACTGTATTAAGTAGAGAACTAAAATGTTTAATTGTGCTTTCTTTACATAGAATATAATTCATTCATTATCAAAAGATGAATCATCAGTAATCTGCAAAAGGCATGAAGAGTTTGTGAAATCAATGTCACTTATAACATTAGATAGTAATCCTAATACCCGAACAACTGTGGTAGGAAAAATGTTTGCAGAACTTCTATCCAAAAAAATTCTTTCTATGGCAGCCATCAATAAAGGGTAACTATTTCTTTAAATTATAAAATATTTTAATAAATTTTGATTAATATTTCTTTATTTGAAGAATTAATGCTGTTCTTAAATATTGGAATGTTTTTTTGGTGAATTACCCTCAATTTTTCTCCTATATTGCTGCCATTATAGGTAATTTCTTATTTATAGTTTTTATCAATTGTTTGAAGTATACAAACATTCTTAATAAATTTAAATGTTTTCTTTATAGCTCCATCATTATTATCACAGAATACTTCCTTTGGTTTTAACAATTTAAAAGATTCTTGTGCATCAATAAGACCAGACAATTCTAGTATATTTTTTATGGAAGTTTTAAATAAAATTCATAGTTTTGAGGAAACTCAAAATATTAAAGAAGTAAGTGATAGTTAAGTTATTTTTCTATTTTTCTCATGTTCATTATAGTAACAAATAAAAGTTATTATTTATACATTTATAATGTTAATTTCTAAATTTCGGTTTTTTGTAATCAAAATAAAATGTCCATTTTTGTTTCATACTTTCATCCTCATAGATTTTTTTACCTCATTATTGTAAGGATAGGTTAGTTATTTCATTAATTGGAATTGAATGATAATCATAGGCACAATTAGGGGAGGGCTCAGCAGCCACAGTTTTTTAATCATATTTAACTGCTATTGGCTTACAATCAAAAACTTAATGCTAAGGCTTGAGCAGCTGTATCCTTGAGCTTCTTGACCCAGCTGGATAGCCTTCCGGTCTATGCTTTATTGGCCTATATATATATAATAATAATTAAATATTTTGTAATTTTAGCAACTAGGTGGTATATTATGGATTTATAATAAGTGGAGGACTTCAGATAATGTTAATCTTGATGTATTTATGCCTGATAACCAAATAAATAATTATTTGAAAAATAATGTAAGTTTTTAAATAATTTAAAAAGCAAGTATTTTTTTAAATTAAATTGTGATTAAATTTTTAATATTTATAATTTTAGCTGATTGGTGTCTTCCTTTTATCTATTGCTATGTACGATAAAATGAAACTAATTGATGGTGAACTTCTGTATGACATAATGCATAGTTGGATAAGTGTAAGTAATATGATGGATCAAGACATTTAAAATATTGCATATTGATAAAGACTTATAAATTATAATGTAAACAATATTATTTTTTTTTTTTTAGATTAATATCAGTGCAGAAATAATAAAACGCCCTCAGTTTGCTTTAGCATTAACTATAGCTATTGTGATGGTTATATGTTCCAGTAAGTCAATACTTTTGTAATTACGCCAAAATAGTTACTTACTGAATTATTAAATATACATTTTTAACTTATAGAACTGAATAATTCATATGATGATTTCTTTAATCATGTTCATGTGAAATTGTTGAACTACTATATTCGGTTTGAACCACTTCTAGAACTTGAAATCCAGGAACGAGAAGTAAAGTGTCTATGCGGCATTCAATTAATGTCTGCATCACTTCAACATCCAGGAGGTATTTACAGTCGCCCCTTGTTGATAGTTTTTATTTTCTTCATTAATGTAATTGTATTTCCATTAGGAATGACATTGAAACTTTTCCATAAGCTCTATCAGGATGGAGTTATAAGTAAAGAATCGTTTGAACTATTCATAAAAAAATATGAAGAAACTGCTGATCTGTAATGTACCCTAGATAAATATAAAATATATCATCTATGATCAAACCAACACCACTTATAGCTGCGTTCATTCATTAATTGATAGAATATTCTTCAATTTATTTTATATAAATGTATATAGTAATTTTATGAGTTATGATAATTTTTATAAATAAGAAAAAAAAATTTTAAATATTTCTTAATTTTTCATTTATTTCCTTTGGAGTTTATTTATTTGTAAATTCACAAAATATATTGGTACATAAAAGGTTTTTAATGATTTTGTTTTGTTTATTTATTCATAGTTAAACACTTAGTCATTGAGTTTAATAATAAATATATAATAATATTATACTATATATTACTTTGGTATATATTATAGCTATACATAAACAGTTTTCGCTGAATAGTGAATACTGAGGTCTGAGACTAAGTTGGATTAAGATTATGTTGGGAAGTTAGTTATGGCATTATGTCCATAAGAGATATGATGAGTTGGAATTGAAAATGAAGAATCGTTTTTTGTGATATGGTAAAGAAGCTAATAAATTGTGGAAATCGGGGACCCATTATGTAAGAATGAGTTGAATGTTAAGTCTGCACTAATACTACCAGATGCAGTCTTGGAAGGAATATCTAGAATTTTTCATATTAGCTTGTTAATTCTATTTTATTTTAATTCTTAGTTTGTAGTCTGTGATATTAAGTTTTTTTACTTTTTAGTATCTCAAAATAGTTTTAAATATGAAGCGAATAAGAGTTTTAAACAGAAGCGTATCCAGGATTAAAATGTATATTAAAATGATTATATATTTGGTTATAATTATTTTAAATTATATGGGTACAGTTAATAATGTAAAAAATATTAATAATTATTATTTGAAAACAAGGAAGACCCAGGCCACTCGGCTCGCTGATGGTTGTAAACACTTTATTTAATGAAATCATTACAACTCATTTTAATGACTCATATACGTTATACGTATATACAATTATAGAATTAAATAACAATTTTCCGAAACCCCACTGCACCATTTTTGTACAACACTGATCTTTAAATTCCTAACTTATTTATGAATAAAAGGTTTGACGACATAGCAAATTATCGTTCATTAGCTTCAATAGTGTGTTGTTAGTTTTGATATTGTGAATTGACCTACCTATTATCAAACTTTTATGTAAGAACATTACCTGTGTTCTTTTGTCGGTACTCGGTCTTTTACGGTACTTTGATTTTTAAGTGAGTTATGAGTAAGTTATGAGAAAGTATTAATATTTCCAGAAAATTCTCATATAATTCACTTAAAAATTTAAATATCGTAAAAAACCAACGACAGAACACAGATAGGAAATGTTCTTACCCACAAGTTTGATAATACATCAATTCAATTCACTCTAGTATCAAAACTAACAGCACACTATTGAAACTAGTAAACGATCATTTGCCGTGCCCTCCAATGGGCTACTCGCCTTTGCCCCACTTTTTAAAAATCTATATAATTGGGAATTCAAGTTTCTCCAAAAAATGGAGGATATCTTCGGCTATATTATGTATTTAATTATCGCATATTGCCACCTATTCTGTAACCATATGTTGTAACATTGTGCTATATTTCAACATTTTATTGAATTTTACAAAAATACGTCATTTAAGAAATGTGTAATTTTTATAATAACAACACCCAGATATTATCTCTGTGGTTAGGTACTCAATAATGATTAGATACCTATTTTCATTGTAATTTACATGTAACACAATCCTGCCATTCTGACGTGCTTCGATATCAGGACAATGAAAATGTAGTTGCCTATAGTTACATATATGCAAGTTATAACTATAATGCATATATGTTATAACTTCTAAGTTATATATAATGGGTACCTGGGTACTATAGGGAGTCACTATGATATTTACCAACCATAACTGTTATCGGTTACCTAATTAGTTTACTATATTATTAATCTATAATACTAATCCAAAGTCAAATTTTTTTTAAAAATGTTGTAAAATGTATTTATTTGTACAGCCATAGTATTTGTAGTTTACACACACACTTAATAATGGTGCATTATTTTATTATTTTTCCAGTGTTTTATTTTTAATATGAAATGTGCCTAAACGGTTTTTACTTTTACAATAATAGGTGTGTGAGAGGGTGTAGCGAATCCTAGCATGCATTGACCGATACAAAAAAGGCCACTTGGCGATGACACTCCTTGGCTTGATATACATAACATGATTTATAAATTTAAAAGTACCTACGTAGTTATATTATATTACCTGCATTGATATACCTGCTGACCGCTGCTACATAATATTATACGGCCATATCATTAAGGAGACGCACTGCTTGAATCTTCTTTACTCAAAGTCTTACTCAACAAGTTTTACTCGGCAAATGATGGGTTTAAAAAAAATTTGGATCAAGGACCACTAGGTAGTTATAAAGTAAATGACAGGTAAAGTACGGAAAACTCGGTGGGCCGAAATTGTCCAGTCCAGCCTTGAATTTTTGTTGACTAAAAAGTGAGTAAAAACAAGATTAAGCTATAATATTATATAGAGTATATAGTGTTTTTCAGCAGTTGTTGCTTTATGCGATCGCTGTAGAACAAACCAGTTATAAATAATTATATTTTTTAATTGTGTGTTCATTAGGTATACCTACGTCGGAAGCGATCGGCATATATACCTATGACACCATTTAGGTATTTAAAATATGCAAGTATTATATTTCTGTTTGAGCTATATGTGTACTAAGTGTAGTATTGATGATGCATTGTTGTATTCTAGTTTATTATAAATATAGCTCATGAATCTAGTTAGTAGATTTATGGATGTATTCTCTATTGAAACAGCTCTTCGTATTTGTATTATGTATAGGTAGCTTAATAGCTAGGTACTTATATGGAATATTAATATTACCTATATATGATACCTTTCATAGTGTCATAAGTCATAACAAAACATAATTAATCGATTTTGTAATATTGTAAACAGTTATTAGGTACTTACTTTCAAGTCTGTAGTGCTCCAGGGTATTAGATGACAACATCTCAATTTTCATTTATATTATCCATATGAATTTCAACATTTTTTCTGAAAAATAGTACGACGAACTGATCTTAATATATTACAGGTACGTTATTAATTATTATGCAATTATTTCTAAAAATATGTATCAAACTAAATTTATATTTTAGTGATATATTTATGGTATATATTTTATACCAGCTCATGCTATTTTTACTTAACTATAGTTATTGATATTGTTTATTGTTATTTTAATTTATTTTGTATGTGTTTTTTTTTCAAATAATTGCTGTTTGGCTTAAAATATTAAAAAATATATACATACTTAACAACTCACATTATACATTTATAAATTACATTATTGCATAGGCACGGTTTTGTACATAATATAATAATTTTCTTAACAGGTTCATATACTTATATTATAATACTTCCATTAGATTTTAATCAAGAGCTTAAAAATAATATTATTAGGTATCTAAAAAAACCGTGATTGTTTCTTTTTAAAGGTTCACATCACACATTTAAAACAACATGGCTGCAGACAGAAAAATTTCAAGAGAAAATCAATATAATTGCGACCCTTTTTCAACTAAAGACAGTTTACTTGTAATTGTAATGGTACTAATGGTAGGTACATAGTATTATATAATATATATTTAAATTTGTAAATTTTCATCTATTCTTCTAGAACATGATGGGGTATGAGCCCCTCTGAACATGCACCTGCTGGGGCCCGTATGTCATAAATTTATATATTTACATTTGTTATGTTAATTTTTATTATTAATACTTTTATATTAAATATTAATTTATAAATGTTTGTTGCGCATTGTTTTTTAATGCGATTTATTTTCAAATGTGTACAGTGCATACTGAAACAAATAAAAAAAAATTAAGCAAAATCAGTTTTAAATAAAATCGTTTTTGTTTTTCGGTGTAACTCAGAAACGAATAACCGTATAGGTAGATACTTTAAATGTCCACCAAACGTGTGTATTAGCATTTCATATATTCCATCATAAGTTATTATTGTGATAAATAATTAAAAATGATCTGAGAAAATCTGTCAACATCACAACAATTTGCAATTTATTAGAAAATAAAGTTCAATAACTCAAAAACTAGACATACGATTTTCGATTTTGATACGTCGAAAATTTCACAAAAAATGTTCTACTTTGTAATTTATACCAGTTGAGTAGGATTGTTCTCATTTGAAAAAACAGAAGTTTGTATCTCCATAGGACACTCCTTAAGAACATAGTACAAAAAACCTCAAGAATATGAAAGTATGGTCTTAAAGTATACTTATATAATATATATAAATTATAAAAATCAGATTTTGAACAACCACCTTATTGAAGAAAAAAAGGAGGTGAGCATGCTTGGTGAATCGCCCTGTATATTGTGTACCATACAATAAAATAATTAAGCATTCACGTAGAGATGAGAACAGTCAACAATTACTGACTACTGTAGTCTGTAATAGAAGAAATACTGTTTCACTGTCACTTTTTTTTTCTTTTATTAGCTTCTATAGTATGACACTACTGTCATTATGACCCATAGAAAATAATTTCATAATCTTGTGTTAGCCCATATATCGTGGCTATTATAATTTATAATCAATATAATATTTGGTAAATTAAACTTTTTTTTCGTAGGTATGGTCTGACACAATAGTTATATTTTCATATTTTATTATTGTATATATTATATCTATCCTGGTGTGATGATAAAAGTTTAATATAATAGAAATAATAATTTCTGAAAATTGATTTTTGTTATTTCTTTGTTTACCTCCTAAAAACGGGACATTTTAGAGTCTCAGTGTACCACAGCTAGAAATATTTCGTTAACAACGGGACATATCACCTTAAATGTGTCTATCAGTAAATGAATAGTTATATTGTCGGTGGCTAGTGGCTACGTCGATGACCTTTGATAGTCCTGTAGTAGCATTGAGTGGAACAAACCGATTGGACCTTCCCTCATGCTTTTCAAATATAATTATAATTAATTGTATTACTATTATGCTTACTACACAAAATGTGTACAAATTGTATAATAATAGGTAATAATATAAAAAACATTTTTTATTAATCAAAAATTTAAAACATTTATTTGTTTATTCATAAAAATATTATTGTAAATATATTGTTATCTATAGATAAATATTTTAATTACCCATATTATGTTTATTGCATTTGCAGGTATTTACGTTCATGTTGCATGCAAATTCATTAGAAGACCATTTGATAAATGAAAACGATTGCCCGGACTCCAACACATGCATAAAATGTGCTCAAAAATCTCTGTGCAGCTGGTCCGTCGAACTGCAGGTGTGCATAAACGAGAAACTTCTGCAAACACCACACGGCAACCTAACAGTTCATGACGAAATGCACTGTCCACGGTTCACGGTGGTCAACAAATCGTCCGTAGCCGGAATGTCTTTTAAATACACCGTCAGGATATCGAACGACGTGAAGGGTGCGGTCACTTCGTTCCTCAACAGCAGCACGATCACGTGTTGTATCGAGTCCTGCGACTTTCGGGGATCGGTGGTTGGCGACTCAATCGTGTGTGCGGCGATACGCACGCCATGGTCGTACTTTGTGGACGGCGCCAGAGCCCTGATCTCCTACATCTACATCATGTTTGGCGACAAAAAACTGCAATTCGACAATGACGCCGACCACTACTACATCATTTACGACCGAGACTGCGCGGCGTCTACGGCCGCTGCTGCTGACCACTGCAAGACGTGCCTGTGGAACGACGGAGGCTACAAACATTACTTGAAATGGTGTCCGACAAACAACCCGTGTACAGGGTCGTATCAGGTCTACGATAAACGGGACGCGGATGGTGACAAGAAATTTCTGTTCGCCGACAACGATGACGACAACGACGACGTGGTGCGCGTACGGTGCTCCGAGATCAGCATCTTGTCGGTGTGGCCGCTTTACGCGCCGTTGATAGGCGGCAGCAACACCACAATGACGATAACCGTCCGAAACCACCGGATGTTGGCCGATAACAGAACCTTCACGGTGGTCGTGGCTGGGCGACGCTGCGATGACCCGGCAACGCACGACGACCAGACGATAACTTGCTCCTTACTGCAGTCGTCGGCGGTCACCACCGCTGTAGCAACCGCAGGTCCGGTCGAAGTCGTATACGCGTCTTCGTCGCCGTCGGCACGGCCATCGCAGAATATGAGATTCGCACTCAGATCTTCAGAAGTGGTCGGTTTCGTCGATCCGGAGGCAACGAGCGTGAATCCGATCTGTGGGTCTATTTCCGGCGGCATCACGTTGACGGTGCGTGGCCGATTTCTGGACACCGGTAACGTCGTAAGCGTATCTGTCGTAGCAAACGCCAGTGAAACTGAAGTAGGCGAAACGGTCCTCATGACATGTGACATTGTGTCACGTGACAGGCACACAATCGTCTGCCGCACAGCCGTGGCCATCCATCAAAACAATAATAACGCTTCCAGGGCATCATCGGCCCGGGTGAAAGTTCAGTTCGACAGTGGTCCGATTAAGTACGTCCAAAGTCCCGCCTCGTGGAAGTTGTGTACGATCGGTGACGCGGCGTTGGACGCGGGACAGACGTTCAGCAGCATTGTTTCGGGCGGCACCTTGATGCCGGTCCGCGGCGTCCGTTTTTCCTGCTTGGCAAGTGCACAGTTTTACGTGCACAACAGGGGCGGTGCCAGATACCAGCACGTCACCAGCTGCCGTTTGGTGAATGACACGTACATGGAGTGCCGGTCGCCGGACATGCGGCGTGCGTCTTCTGCCATCGACGTAGCCACAACCGCAGTGTTTCCGGATTTTGGTGTCCGGGCTTGGGGTTGTGGTGAGGGTCGTCTGTCCGACTTGCCGGTGTTGCAGCCACAGAAGCAACGGTTGTCCGCAACCGCCGTTCGCAGTCCGTTTTCCGTGTATTCCGATCCCGTTTACGTTGATTTCGAAATCCGCGACCGTGCCGTCATCATAAGCGGCGGCCATCCATCTTCGTTGGGCCAGGGCTACGGGGCCGGCGACGTGGCCGTCCGGTTCCAAAACTCGACTGGTGGTTGCCACGTCACGTCCTTGTCGCGACACGAGATCGTATGCGAACCGACCCCCACGACCACGGACACCGTTCTCGACCAGCTTCAACGTATCGTGGTGACCGTGGGTGGCGACGGCGGGTACGTGTGTGATGTGCAGAAAAAACTTATCCATAGAGAAGCCTGGAACAGCGGCGGCCAACGGTCGCTTCTATTCACCAGCTTCACTTTCTCCTGTTGCAGTGGTATTGCTATCGTTTCTGCTGCGATGTTGCTATTTGCAGTAGGTGTTGCATTGTATCGTACCATTACAAAAAATAGGTACGTAATAAGCGCTGACAACTGAGAAAATGATTATGATCAATTTTATCCCCTTTAATTGTTTTCTTAAGATTCTGAACAGAATTATCTGCTATGGGTGTTTTTTTGAAACATTTTTTATCAATACATGATATCCTTTTCAAAATATTTTGATACTTCAGGAGCTATTTATAGCCATGAAGAATTTTCGATTTTTTTTTTTTTTAATTATTGTAGATGAAAAATTGTTCACTAGGTAAAAAGGCTTGAAAATTGAATGTAATAATCCTAATAATTTGTTTTTATACCAATTCAAAAATATTAAAAATACAAATAGGTACGATTATGTTCATTTGAATTTAAAGTTAACATTTATGAAAATTCAAAAATCATTTTTCAGTTAGAAATCCACAAAAATAATGGTTTTCATAGCTAACATTTAGGAATTTAATAAAAGATTCTTCATATGGTTTTCTACCTTATTTCTACCTATCACTTTTCGTATTAACCGTAAAATTCAAGTCTAATATACCCTTTACAATTACATACCTACTTGACAACTACTATATTATAGCAGAGCGGTACCTACTATTCTACCTTTTTTATTATTACATATTTTATTAATGTATTTTAAATTTTTGTTAATCTCAATTGTATATTGTTTTATTCTTACTATGTAATTATCAAGCTATCATAGTCTATACTAGTAGTTTTAAAAAAAAAAAAAATGTTTTTTATTTGCCCTAGCTTAAGTTATAAATTGTTAAATGATGTGTAAATTAATTTATAGAATAAAGATCATTATTATTACTTATTATCTTTACGAGTTTATGACTGTTGACTATAATATTATACACTTAACACAATGTATAAAAGTGAAATGAATATTTAAATCTCAGAAACGAATGAATAGATTTCATCAAAAGTTAAAACAAGAGATGATTCCTTGAGACTCGGAGGGTGCATTTAGCATTATAAACGTGAAATAATGTTGAGGAATTAGAGTATAAGCCCAATTAAAATACATGTACTTTTCATAAATATAGGATGAAGTGAATAAACAATAAAATATAATATGGTATATTATTTTATATTACGGGACACCCTAATTTGGCCATTTTTAAAAAAAATCATTTATGTTGTTTGGTATTCTGAAAACAATAGTTAAATCAAAATTTCGGGCTCCAACTTAGTTGTTATTTATTTATTATTTAAATTTAAAAGTTATATTCATTACTTATCATTACTTAATTGTTGTCATTGTCTGGACTACCATCATATAGTCTCTGTTGTCGTCATATCCGCTGTGACCGTTTTCCCCGCCCAGTCTTTAGATGTTATCAAAATGCATTTTTTTACCTTGTGACCTATTTTAGGTGGTGTTGCAAAGCAAATTGAGGAATATTTTCGTTTTTTATTGTCCAAACGTTATTTGATTGACAAATGTTGTGTTTGAACACAACAGAATTACTCCAGAAGAGGAGTAGTACTGTTCAAACAGAGCCTCCTTTGACGTCAGTTAAATAGAGGAAAAAAAGTTTAGTTGAGAGGAATAAAACATATTTGAAGCTTCAGTCGAAGAACTTTCAGCCAATATGACACGAGACTTGGGGAGTGGAAGTGTTGTACTTGAAAAAGTACTTAACGTTCCATGAAAAGCGTTGCTCGATATCTGCTGCAGGACGTCAGGATATAAACCTGCATGGATAATATCTAGATTCTAGATCGTGGTTTGTTGCAGTTTGCCGATTCTATCGCTTTTTCACTCGATCCGTACAATTGATTTGGAATTTCAAGTAGAATAAATCTATTCTGTTTTTAAAATTAAAATTAAACTGAATCATATATATTTTGTAAATTTTTCTGTTAAAATCAAGGCCATATTCGTGAGTATAAATTAAACTTTAAACATAATACGATATTTATTGTTATAAACTCCAATCTGCAATGTAAAAATAATATAATAATACAAATATGACCATAATACTTAACTATTGTTTATTTAATGGATGGCTGAAAATGAAAAATAAAGTTCAAACACACAACCATGGAGATACTGCCGATCGATTGGTTTCGATGTAAAAATACACAATTATTATTCTCCAACCGGTAACATAATTGCTCGGGTTTAAACTCAATACATCCACATAGATTGTGTTACGTTAATAACTATAATACAATTTTTAAATTTATAAATTTTGCACCCTCACGATTCCTCTCCGATATGGACAACAATCGTGAGCGCTCTGTAGTTGATGATGGTGATGATATCCACGTCCAAAAAATGCCCAAAACCCGCAATGTCGCAGATAAGTACACGCCGACGTTTTCATTGTTCCGTTGCTACATTTTTTTACAGCAGCTCGGATTTTGATAATTCACAATACCTATTCTCAATTCTAAGTGCAGAATAAATTCTGTAAGTTGAGCCGAAAATCAACTGTCATATAACAACGAAATATACCGATGTTATGTGCTGATAACAATTAATCGATCGATATTATAGTGCCAAACTTTTATTATTAGGTATCAGTATTCAGTATATAACATAAAGTTTGTGGTAATTTAAATACATGCATAAATAATTAAGTAGAATATATTAATACTGTATTTATTGTATGATTTAGATTTTAGACTCGATCTCATTAGATCACGTACCTGTGAAAGTGTGAAATGAACGTACTGTGCCCTTTAGGATTTCAAGTTACCGGTATATTAAGTAAGTAACCTATCTTTCTTATAACATATTAGATAGTGTCTTATGACATGCTATTTATTTATTATTATAGTTTTTTTTTTCTAAAGTGAAAACTTATCTTGGGATAAGGGTTTGCTCTCCGCTTGAATCATGGGAGTAAACATTTGAAAAAGCGACACCATAACGTTACACGCGTAGAGCTTTCAATTCAATCTAACTGTATATAGAATTTTTTTTTTTTAAACCCATATGTATAGCAGATTTATACTTTCAAAATAATTTAGAGCTTAAAATAATAGATAATTTATGAATTAATTTTTATTATTGGGGATTCGTTATCGATCGAATTAAAATCAAGGATTACATGATGTTTAGAACATTAAATTATGCAATTTTTTATATTCGTCCATCCGTATATAACTGACAACTGTGTGATAGTAAGTAAGTCCTCCTACGGAACTGCCCAGGGTGTTCAACCCACACAGTATATGCGTCTGATAAGCTCGAGTCTAAATCATACAATGAAATATACAATATTGATATTAATATATTCTACTTAATTACTTACGAATAGATCAAATCATCACAAAGGTTGTGTTAGGTATATAGGCTGATAGTAATAAAAGTTTAGCACTAATATCGATTGATTAATAAACTATCCGTATATGGGTATATTTCGTTATTATATATCGTTTCTAAGGGTTAACTTGCAGAATTTATTCCAGACTTAGAACTGAGAATTTGGAGAAGTGTTATCAAAATGTAAAAAATCTACGGAACAGCGAAATTGTTGGCGTGTACTTAGTAGGTACTTATATACGATGGGTTTTTGGATTTTTTTGGATGTGGTGAACATCATCATCATCATTTACAGAACGCTTACGTTTATTGTCCATATTGTGGCGAGAAAACATGTGGGCGCATAATTCAAAAATTTATAGATTGTATTATACTAAATAAAGTAACACAATCGAATTAAATGTACCTAAAGAATTTAGAACCAAGATTTGATCATCGTTGAAAATGTCACAAATATTGTGAGTACCTATATTATTCTTATATTTTATCAATAACAATAAGTGTGTACCTACATAACCTACCTATAATATTTAAAATAAACCACCACAAAACTACATTGTATAGGTTTTCGTAACCCAATTCATTAATGGTTATTAAATATTGATTACTCTCTTTTATATCAAAGAGGAAGCAGTATGTTATAAAGACATTTTTGTTCGAGAAATGTGTAACTTCAGGTGTCCCCTAAGCGTCACACAGTGCAACGTTCCTATCAAACTTATTCATTAATGATACATTGATATTTGAATTTTTAACCAGCTTGGTACCTGCGTTGTTATTTACTAACTAGATACCTTAAAATATTTCGTATTATTAAAATCTGTAATAAATAATGATGCTATAATACTACAAATTACGTTTTTTTTAAAATTCTGATCTCATTACCATAATACCACAAATACATTAGCAGTAGATATGACTAATCTACGGATAAATAAAAAAATGCACACTCCTGAACTCCTCAGAGAAATTATATTTTGTTTCATAAAAAAAATCTAAAATCTTTATTGATGTACATTACAATATATGTAGATAAAAAATGTTTGTATATCCCCCGTCCCCATGAGAAAATCTTAAAGCCGACACTGTGGCATACTATTTACGTGTTCATCGTCATTACCAAAAAAAAAAAAATGAATCTTTATTGCGCATGAATGATTTAGAATTTAGATTGTCACTTAAAGTGTTATCAAAACAAAAATATGAAAGAGAAGATGATCTAATTTTTTTGGTCCAATATTTAAAAAAAATTAGGAGTTTGGTTCCTCGAAATATTTTATCGAGTACATGAAATGGGTTAATTTATTTAGATTTATTTGTTCATCCGGGAAAACTAGTTTTGTGTAGTCCAGTCAATTAACTTCTTTCTTTTATTAACTTCTTTCCCAGGAGATACCTCTTGGAGGTTGGCTGGAGCTAGTTTTCGTTATCAAAATAAAGATGTAATTCAAACTGACCAATTAGTTGTTCTCAAACATTCGAGGATATTTTTACCATCTCTGTCAATCAACCTACAGAAAAGTTCAAGAATTTGGTAAATGGTTTGTCTAAAAGATATCAAGAAGTATAAGGTTTTCGAATGTTTTGTGCAATGATCGATAGCTTAGCTTTTTGCCATTAAATAAATTACAAGAGGCCAAGAGGGTATGGAGTGTTTAAAACAAAACATTCCAAATGAAGCAGATGATCAATCAATTGAATTTTTTACAAGAATCCAAAATTATGAAATAAATATTGAAGACTTCCTAAAAGCAATCGTTCATAATATCAGAAAGTGTAGTAATGACTACTCAATATTATAATATAATCACATTCTGACATTACATTTTAATTTCTACTTAATTACCTAATTAAATGTTATAGGCATAATATAATCACATACATAAACCAATACATATATTATTATTTACTTTTTAATTTATAAATTATTTTTATTATGAGCCCGGTATCATGGCATGTGATTCATATGTATAGTAATATAGGCAATATTTAATGAAAAAAAAAAATTTGAATTTTATTAATTTTTAATAAAATTACAACTTTTAACATAGTATACAATATTAATTATATTATTTCTAAATTTCTAATATATAATTTGTAAAATAAATTATTTATATTTAGTCAATCCCCAGCATAATGCTACTGGTGATTTTTTCCAACTATACGCCGTAGCTTAACCCCCCGAGCGAAAAATTTTGAAGTCAAATCATACTAAAAAAGCATCGTTGCTAATTCCGAATTCGTAATAAATTATAATCTATGACTTAACCCTCGGTTAATTGCAACTACAAGGAATAAAAGAGGAAACATAAGAAAAAAGGACTTATGTATCTAATATTTAACTTAAGAAAGATATTATTATGTGGGTAGGTATCTAATGGTGTTGCGGTTATCTGCAATGAATTCACCTGTATATCAATCGGAATTTTATATACCTACACGATAATTTTTCTGGGGGAGGGGAGCAAAGTATCATTTTGCACCCTCGGACAGTGGCGTGGGGCGTGGCGAGCTATTTTAACACAAGAAGCCAAGATTTTAGTCTTCCCACCCACCCAATATTTTCTAAGATATATCAACAACAAAAAAGATGTTAAATTATGTTTATTATTTACTTTTCATTATACAATAACAATAATTTCTTAAAACATTAAAGTCAATAACACATATTCATTGATAACTTCTTCTAGATTTTTTATTCATTAAGTTATTATGTGTAGATTCCGAGGTAAGTGAAGGTATATAGGTGTTAATTTTATAATAATAGATGTGTTCCTGTTATTTTTCTGTCAGTTATCAATTTTTGAAGCAGTAAAATTCCCCCGATTTTCTACTTCAGCATATTTTTTTAATGATGGAAAAGTGAATTTAATTGGTGAATTGAGGGGAGGCAAAAAATTCTATGTTATTTTCAAAAACGTGAAAAACCCAAATTAATTAAGGAAAAATGGGAAATTTTAATTCCTGAAGTTTAGGTAAACGCGTATTCCGCTACCTACTCAGTATTTTTTTGAAAAATCGGCCTTCTTAGCGCTCCTGGTGGACAATGCTGCCAAATTACGACTGACTTTCTGACGTCGAATTACTCACAGACGCATAAAAATATTTATATATCTGTGGAGTTACTGCATCGTATTATCTAGTTGACTAGTTATATCTACATCGTGGTCTAAAGCAGCATGAAGAATAACAATATATATATTTATGTATAAATCTTTATTTTTCATGGTTCAAAGTAATACATTTGTAGTATTATTATATCGTAGCTGATGATTCTCGAGGTAGTTGTAGCAACCCGTGTTCTACAGCGGCCGTATCATAGAGTAATAAATTACTCTATGGGCCGTATACAAAATATAATATATTACCCATGAATTCTATGTATGTATATATATATATATATTATTCCATATTCTAGTCTTCATGATAATACCTATATTATTATGATATTATCTACCTATTAATCAAGGTGTATTGATACCTCAGAGTAATGATAATTGATACACCTTGCTATTAATTTAATAAAAAAAGTAAAAAACGTTTGATTAGTGATAAGACTGAGCAATCGTATGACGTCACCGTGATATTACCTATATTTAACAACAACATCACAGTCATAGACCACAGTGACACACCGTTGTAACTTGTGAGAATAGCTGATAGTCCACATTCTACACTCTACAGTAAACAGTTACATCTACAGTTTAGGATTGTTTGATACTACCGCCATACATATTTCTATAATTTATTCTATTCAGCATTTAATATTTAATATGTTACTTTATAACTAACGTCTTAATCACTTATATTGTGACAAACTGACCAACTAACAGTAATATTTGTGTTAGAAGTAATAACTTTGATAGGTAATCTGAAAGGTTTTGTCCCTGTGTTTTCCCATCTATCACTGTTAATCAAAAACAATACACAATGTGTGCTAAAATGGCATTCACTCATCAACCTGGCACCGCCATGGAATGCCTCAGTGTAAGTACCTATATTACAATTTACAATACGTTTATTAACAACTTTGAAGTACACCTATAGAACAATTTAGTTTATCTAACTTTTAAATATATTTTTTACCTATAATTTAAGATACCTATTACTTTAACCAAAGAATCTGCAATTGATACTGATGGTCGTGAATTATTAAAATGTGGGTTCAAAATTGGTGGAGGCATTGATCAAGATTTTAGGAAAAGTCCTCAAGGATATACAGATAATGTGAGAACTGAGATTTGATGAGTATTTAATATATATTTAGTTCAACCATATTACAATTTTAACTTTTAAGGGTATTTATGTAACTGAAGTACATGATGGAAGTCCGGCGTCTAGGTCCGGATTACGAATACATGACAAAATATTACAAGTACCTGCATATAGTACCTATAGAATAATAATAGTTAATAAAATAATTTAATTTAATTTTTCTGAAATTGTTTTTTAGTGTAATGGATATGATTTTACAATGGTAACCCATAAAAAAGCTGTGGATTATATTAAGAAGCATAAAATACTAAATTTATTAGTTGCTCGGAGAGGTGTTACATCTACATAAAATATTGAAAACTTGAAAAAAGTCATCTATTATTACTACATACAACCAAAGGTTTATTAATTAATTAAATTATTTATCCTATTCACCATAGACGATAATATGTTTTTTTACTACCTATTTTGAAATAAATCATTTTATTTATTTGCTTAGTTTATTTCTATTTAAATGAAGTAATGTTATTTTTTTTTTTAATATGGTCATGTTTATACCAAAACTGGTCATCACTGTTATTGTGCATTTACCCTGATAGGATAAATTCTTACTTTTATATTCCAAATTTATCAACACTTATTGTTATATATATTTTTTTTCTTTCATTTGAGCATTTTTGTATTAAAATTATGAGTGTTCTTTATTTTATACATATTGATTTAAAAATTATGTAATATATGCAATATATAAAGTTCCAATTTTAAATCAATTTTCCATTTAAAAACAAAATACTTATTTTGATTAATACTTTTCTATATTATATAAATTCTAGAATTATTCCAAATGTCCTTAATCCAGTTTATTTGTTGTTATGACTTATTATATTAATTTTACATTACTCTTCAGATGTTTCAGTATATTACAATTTATTAAGATAGTTAAGTATAGTTATCTTTCTATATGTTGATAAGTTACCCAGTATAAATTTTAATGAAAATAATTTTTATACACATATATTTCTTTGTAGTATAAACAATATTGTATTAATTGTATGAATACAACTTTATAACTTAAAATCATTGGTACCCTAATACTTAAATATTATGTTAAGATATATTAGACTAGTAAAATATTCTTATATTAACAGTCCCGTCCAATGTTACATGTAATTAATACAATATATAGTTACTAAAAATTAGTTTTAAGCTTGAATTAAATTTCATGTGTTAATATTCTAATTGTTTTTACATTTTATATTAATATAATTTATGTTGTTAAAGTTTGAATGATGAAAATATAACAAAATGATTAAGCTTAATTTTAACATTTTTACGGATACCTTATATTTTCCATGTCATCTACTAATTCTTTGAAAGTACCATCTGTAATTTTGTCTTGCATTAAATCGAGTGCTTTTTCAATAAAATTTTTCCTCCTAATTGAACAGAAAAAGTTACTCATTTAAATGTATATGTATGTTATTTAATAAATTGTCTTGCCGCTGAATGAAGTCTCCTCCCCATCATACACATACCTAAAAATTCTGGTGAAACCCTTATCCT
>PVMI01036871.1:0-12805 GCA_008528875.1 Aulacorthum solani | reverse complement strand
ATATTGTATAATATTATACAAAGGTTTAATCTGGGGTGAATTCTAATTATATGCTAAGACAATTTTAAGAAAGTGTGGAGGTGACTCCCGCTTTACCACCAGGTACCTTTGAAGACTCCCCATTACCGAATGTCCGAATCTACCTACTTAATAAATTTTAATATCTAAAAGATACAAATAAACATAGTATAAAATAATACACAATGCTTTATAATCCTCAGTTTTACGAACAATCACTGAGGTAAGTATTTATGTATAATATATGCAATATTGTAGTCATATCGATATACAGTGTCCAGTGGTGCACCAAATTGAAGGATATTATTTCTAACCAATGTACTTATATACCTAATTACCTACCTAAGTAAAATTATATATATATATACTATGTTACAACATGAAACATAATACTTATACACTTAAATGTGCAGTACAACTTTAATAATGCTACATATAATTGTTTATTTTGTTTATAAAAACACAGCTATAATATGACAATTAAATAAAAAATACTACAGCCAAAAAATTAGAATCATCAATAGTATTTTAAATTATCATTAATTATACATTTTTTTTTATTAAATCATTATTAAAACGAGGACCACATTATAAAGGGATGAATAAAACAAAAAATTGACCTCGTTTACTTTTTAGTATCATTTATTTTAAACTCATGTCGAGTGTTACCGCTGGGTTGCTACTCACCTCACGCATTCACAACAATTGTAATTTCAGCTCATATGCTTATTGTAACCATTATTACAGATTGTATATATTCAAATAAATGTTAAAAAAAAAAATGTATTTTAATATTTATAAATTAGGTAAATAACTTTGATAGTACTATTAATATATTTAGTAGGTGCTTATTCAAAAGTCCAACATTTGATGACTAACATTGAATTTCTAAGTATTTTGAGGTTTATTTATATTATCTAAATATTTTTACATATTATTATGTTACCGTGAATGTCGGTGAATGCTGACAGTTAGGTATTCAGTGAATATCGACTACACATTCCACACACACTACTGCCTAAGTAGATAAGGTACATTTGAAATTATCAAATGTTGACGAATTAAAAATGTATACTTTTAGGGTAGATATTAGTGAATTTAAGTGATGATTTTGGTCAATGTTGGCATACACAACACAGTTTTGGTTAATGTTGACATACTTATGTGCACATAATATAATATAATATACTATAGAATATAGACAATAATACACGAAATAAGTACCTAAAATATGTTTAACTTCTATTGTTGGAGATATTTTTATCATTAATTTATTTTATTTAAAAAGAATTATTATTTAAAAAAAAAATGGAGAAAAAAATGATGTAAAAAAAACTATACACTTGGGTACACTAACAGATATTCAGTTTTACTATTGCATTTTATTTTGTTATTGTATATTTGCATCGTATATACCTTAGGCGGATATAGGCAAATAGAGAAATCGGGATTTCATAAATATTATAATCAGAGCCCCCCCCCCAATCCCAAATATTAAAAAATTAAAAAATAAATTTTTTTATACCGGCTAACGGTTGAACAGTATTAACGAGTATTTGTAATATTTGTACACTGATTAGGGGCCTCTGTATAACACTGCTCAATAGCCTTATTAATAATAAATATATACTTATTTTGTTGTATTTTCTATTGTCAATTGTACTAAAACTAAATAATGTATGAATGTAGGTAATGTAAATATAAATAAATGTGTTGGATTTTCGATGTTCAAATGACTAAAATAAACAACCATAATAATAATTAATAAATACCTTTATAGTATATACATTAATATAATAGGGATGGTTTATTATATTTGAGAAAATGTTATCAATATAGTAACACATTATATATTTTTTTAAATTGTTTGTGTAATATATATGTTATATGATTTGTTTGTAAAAAGTATTGCGATCATTTTGTTTAATATAATATATATTGTATGGGCCCTAGTTAAAATATGTGGCCTTAATAAATAAATCCCGGTAGAAAAAAAAGTACCTATCCGACCATGCCCTTGCCCACCGGTCACCACTTATTATTATTGTGACTTTCCCATTATTCCCGAGAGTAGGTACCTACTTACATTTGAAGAAAACAAAATCTGAACATATATTTGATGTCGACATGAGAATATGGCGACATCACTAGTGATTAGTAAATGCTTATGAACAGTAAAAGTCCAACTAGAAGGTTGCAAAATGGTCTTTACTACCCTCAAGTTTTAATTTAGTACCCCTTGGTTTTTGAGACTTAACTATTATTACTATATTGAAATACTATTAATTTTATGTTTATAAATTATAAAATAGGTACTTACTGAAAAAACTATTTTGGTCATAATTATAACTTAAAGTTATAATATTAAATCGTTAAAAAATTTTACGCATTCCTATAATTGATTGACGATTAGCATTATGATAACCATTACGAATAAATGATTTCTTAAGAGTTACGAACTATTTTTAGCCAATGGGTCACATCAAAAAACACTATATAGATGTACGCTGTGGTGGATGTTACTGGTAAGCCCCCATGAGTTTTATATTAACGTTTTAGGTATCGGTAAAATCTTAATAAATTAATAAAAAGAATTTTTGAAGTATATATTTTGTTTTTGTCATTAGGTATCTTATAAGAAGCGTGTTAAAATGTGTATAAAAAGTTAAAAGCGTGGTTAAAAGTCTTCAAGTATTGGTTATTGTAGATTTGTAACTTGTAAGATTATACGATTTTTATTAATAAGAGGTAGGGGGTTTTATTTTTGTGTTGTTACTTGTTATCCAAATTTTAGAGGTCTAGTTTCGCCCTATATATAACACTGCAACATTCACTACCCATTGATTTTGATGTACCATGACATTCATCAGTGATTGTCTATATTTACTAACTGCGAACATTCACAGTAACATATACGACGGGTATAAACAATATACCCATATAAAGTATACATAAATACATAATTAACCTGTATAAAATGTACAGATATTATTAAGTACTTACTATACAAGTAACCTACGTATTCTAGAATTTAAAAACATGTTTTTGGGGGATTATAAATAAATTAGGTATAATATAATTTAATGTCAAATGAATTCAACCAGATAATGTATGTAGGTACATTAAGTAGTATAATATGGTATCTATATTAGGTACCCTGCATGAACCTATGTCTTTATATTTAAATTTTAAAGTACCTATTTTAATTTGAATGGTCCATAAAACTTAAATACGTTTAAAATATTATATGCAGATAATGCACTGTAGGTACAATGTATGTCCACTAGAGTATAATATTTAAACCTATATATTTTCATATAAACAATGTCAACGTATTAATATTTACCTTAATGGCAATTATAGCAGAAAAAAATAAACATATAAAAATTGATGTGTTCAATTTCATCTTGACAAGTCAGGTGAACGTTTGTAATATTTTATTTTTTTACTCACTAAAACAAAAACTCTAGACACAATATTTTCGTTTCATCAACAACACATACTTTTATATAGGTTCCTCGTACATGAAGATAATTGCATAAAAATAAACGCTCCAAAAAATATGTGCACGTTCTTACTTTTTCATTGTTTTTTTTTTTTTTTATAAATATTAGAATAATAGTGTATATACCCAATGCATTACTTTAGGCATTTGTTGTACGCCTATAATTACCCGTGTTTTTTTTAATAGAAAATACTGAATGCCATCTGGTAACTACAATTATACAAATAACTAAGTGGATTTATATTTTAGAAAAGTATATTTTTAAAAACTGTGCACTTTTTGTCAGTATTAACATACTAAAAACAATGTGGGTAGGTACCTAGGCATATAACGATTAAACAAATATCACATAATATTCACATGTTCATTAGTATAAATTAAAATTCTGCTAATTCTAGAAAAATTTGAGGTACCTACTTACCTAATACTATTGGGTATAAATGCTAGTATTAATAATCAATGCTATAATATCCATTATTCAAATTAAATTTTGTGTCTCCTTTAAATAATATATGCTTTTAAGACAAAGTAATAAAATATCAACCTAAAATTGAATTGTTTATGTACAATGTAATAAGACACAATATATGTAGGTACCTTGAAGCTAGAATTAAAGTTTATTTTAACCACATTACACTAAAATCTAAATGGTCTTTATTTTAGAGTAAAAATTAATTAAACATCTTTAACTAAGTACAATTTATTAATGATATAACAGTAATTTATTATACAAAATACTATATTTATCCTCACTTTGTAACAAGGTGATACCTGCCAAATAATATAATTAAAATTAGTCTTTTATAATAAAAATAAAAAAGACATAACATTGACGGTAGGTACGTGGTATGTATTTTTACATATGTGATACTGCCATAAGTAGTATATAATATGTACTCTAACTCTATATGATTTAGTAAAACTTGTAAATTAGAAAAAAAAATCGTAAATATAATTTTAGATGCAATTCCTATTTATTCTTAAACCAGTTAAAATGTTTTAAAATAGGAAAATTATGTTCCTTATGAACGCAATTCAGATATAATTTAAATTCATTTTAAGATTTATTTGATGCTGATCTAAAATCATATTAAATGAACTATATTATACGTATAATTAATATGCATTGTTGATCACAACTGGCTAAATAACATTAATTATATCCATATAATCAGTGTTTGAATTGGGAGAAAATTAGAAGGGGAAGGCAAAGCCGCAAAGGTGTAAAAAAATGTGAGTTCCTGAATATTCAAATGGCTTATTGATTAGGATATAAATAGAAGGGGTACGCATACATATTTTCTAAAAATAAGAGTTACTCCGTCCCCTCACGCCCGCCTCAAATCAAGCACTGCATACAATAAATTATAATAATTTGTAATATAATATGTACTTATATAATAGTTACCTCTGCCGTAGATTTTTTAGCAGAAGTTATTAGCGCTAAGACGAGATACATAATCAAAATATAAATAGTATTGTCAGGGCCGTATTTAAAAATTTGACGCCAGGGGGCAACAAAAAAAACATTAGATATATTAGATCATTAAATATTAAAAATATAAAAAAATATCCACCCGGGGCCACAGCACCTTTTAGCTCCCCCCTAAATACGGCCCTGAGTATTGTACTAAAGTTCCAAAATCCCAGATACCTGTTAAATACATTATCTTATTTCATACAGAGTCAGTTGTAACTTATAACATCATTATGTTTTTGGTATGTATTTAATGAGCATTCGCATTTCGCGTAAGGCGTAATCTATACCAAAAATTAATTTTTCAAAAACAATTATAAATAAAGACATTTTAAACAAAAATATAGATATGTAAGAGAAATGGCCAGTGGTGACATTTTAGAGACGTACATATTGATTCTAGACTGTAATGTTATGTATAATTTGGTTTCAATTCCTGATAATGAATATTATAAGAACTACAAAATATGCAGCTGAATTATCGAGGCATTACAACACCAATTTGATGTTGCTCGTTGGCCATTGCTCAGTTCATACTTCATATTATTTTAGTGATTTTTGATGTCTTACAAAAATTACAAAGTGAAAACTTTTTTATCAATGAATTATTTTTCTTCAAATTCGAAATTAAGGACATCTCAATGAGAGAATAATTGTGCAATGGCAGAGGCAGAAATAAGCAGAAAAGAATATCTGAAAAATATGAGACTAAAAAACCGACCAGTTTAATTAGACAATAATATGTATTGTACAAATATTATTATGTTCATTTATTTTTAGTTAAGTTAGGTATCTACACCTACATATTATTTTATCTTTACGATTATAATTTTACTACATATTGATTATTGACGATTTTAAATATTAAATAAAATAATTTAAAAAATAACCATAATAATGTATATCAATTATTAATTATAATATAATATTATTAAAAATTACATTAATATTTTTGTATCATTAGCGCTTTTGACATATATTGGGTAGGTAGGGATAGTTTTTATTGGCCTTTCTGATTTTGGAGCAATAATATATGTACCTAATTTTTACACTTTTGGCGCTTACATCGTATTATACTTGTATAGTCACTTTTTAAACATCATATTATTATGATAGTAATTTGTTTAAATATATAACTACATAACTACCTATTCAAATGATTTTAACACACATTCGTCTACATCGGTATACTATACCTATAGCTACAAAAAATTACAGAAAATATTTCAAAATACCTACCAAAAAGAATATAATGTTTAACATAGTATTTATGTACTACAATTATTTTAAATTCTAAGGAAAACAGTTAAACAAGGATTTGTTTTTTTATAGTAGGTACTTATTTATATGCTCAATTATTATTATGACCTAGTAGGTACGTGTACTATATGACTTATACTAATTTCAGTAATTTGTCTAATTATACGGCAAAACTTCTACAAAACGAACATCCATCTAACAAAATACCTTTTTCTTAGAAACCATTTTACTGTCGATTAATAATTATGTGTAAATTTATCTCCATATAAAGCGTTTGATATTTCTTTTCCATAACTATAACTGATAAACTTAAGGTACTATTCGATAACAAACATACTTATTTCCTATATTATACATGTAATAGTTATCATAATATCATATACTAAATAATTAACGTTTCAAAAGTAGAATGTTATGACATCTTAATGTAGATAAGTTAGAAATGAAGACGAAACAATTAAGCTGGTTTATAATTTACTACAGTAGGTATAAATTTCTACTGCAGTTTAAGTATTGACATGAATGTACCTAAGCAGAAATAAATCAAATTCGTATATTTTATTAAACATTAGTTCTTACTACCTACTAATTCAGATCAATAATAATTGTATAAATTGTTTGAAAAATTATATTTATATAAAGTTCGATTTAAATATTTAAAGCACCCAAGTATTTTTTTCAACCCAACTACCTATATTTTTTGATGTTTATATTAAAACATATATATATATATTTGAAGAAAGGCTAGAATGTTATCTTATTTTTTGAATGCAAAATATGTTGAAATATGTTTTGCTTGTAGAAGAATTTGAAATTTTTGAAGTCGGTAAATGTGTAAAAAGGTGTTCCCGGAAAACATGGTATTCGTGTTCTTTTTCGGACATGCTAAAAAATTGATTAAAAAGCAATTAAAAAAGTATTATCAAGTATTCTGCTCGAGGCTCACAAAAATATGAAACGTATAAAAATTAATTAGCAAATTGATAAAACTTGTTCTTAAATGGACTTTATATGTAACCTTGTGGGTAGGTATATGAAACTAAATTATGCCAAAATCGAGAAGTTAATCAAAGAAAATTTAATTTATTTTGTTTAGAAACTTGGTTTTGAAGATTGTTGTACTACCCCTGGATGGTAAGATAAATTTAAAATTTCTCCAAAGCAAGATTTAGAAACAAAATTATTGAAACTGAGTAATGACTTAGAATTTTCAGGTGTAGGTACAACGAAAATTTGAGATATTTCAATATGAAGGCTTTACTTTGCTAGATTCTTTGAACATTGATGAAAATAGGTAATGTTTTTATAATTTACCAACTATACGGCTATACTATACTATATATACTATACGGCTATACTAAATAAAGCAGTGCCGTAGCTAAGGGGGGAGGGGCTTAAGCCCCCCTTGAAATATCAAACTTACTATACGCGGTTCCAGTACCTAATACCATAGTTCAAAAATTTTAAAAATACAATAAGTTTCTCATAAGATTTTGTTAGAGGAGATTAAAAAAAATTTGAGTATGAATTTAAAATGTTGAAAAAATTCATCAAAATTACGTAAATTGGAAAAGTATTTCGAGTTAGAATAAATTCATAAAAATGTAACTGTGTACCTATCCAAGATTTGAAATTTTTATGCAACATTTTTCTTAAGTTTTCCTACACTAAACAAAAAAAAAATTAACCGGAAAGTCAAATTCATTTTTTACGAGCATTTAATTCTGGACATTGGATTCACCCGAAAATCAACAAATTTTAGTACAACATTTTCTTATTTTATTTTTATTCAAGGTTGGTACCTAATTAAAATTTGTATCAAATGTTTACTTTATCATTTTCTATATATAATTTGTTTCGTTTTGTGTTATTCATAGAAATTTGAAAAATTGTTTAGTTTTTATTCTAAAAATGTAAATTTAACTTTAGTCGCTGGATAAAAAAACTTGAAAACGTAATATAAGGTTGTTTATTAGTAGTTATAATAACAATTAATAAATATTGAAGACCCATTTTCATGGTTTTTTATGTATTCAAAGTTCTAATTTTGATAAAATTTATCAAAATCACGAAAATGTTCCAATTATTTTGTAGTTAAGCAATTTTAAAATGTTCAATTTTTATAGCTTCAATTTGAATTTAAAACAAGTATTTTCATAAATAAAATATATTAATATAGTTATTTTTTATAGACATTTTATGTTAAAAATTTGGTTGAAATTAAGTATTAAAACCAAGAATAATGATTTTAGTTATTTTGTTGTACCTAATTTAAAAATATTATTCGTGGGTACCTACTTGAAACTTTTAGAGTATTATTAATTATTATACGTATTTTACACAAAGACATTTTCAAATGTAATATTTTTGGAGAAAAATTAATTTAGCCTAAAATAGTACTAATGATTAATAGTAAAATAATTACTTTAAGCACATTAATATATAAATACATAAAATATACTTAGAGACTTAGAGTACCTAATATTATAAGCTGAATCTTCACTCAAAATTGTTTTTTGTATGCAATAGTTTTTATATCATTAAACTCAAATTTAACACATCCATCAAAGTGACTCTCTATAAACCTCATTTTACTGTATAGTAGAGCGTTACTCACTTACCCACTCTTTAAATTTGATTATCGAATATCCTAGTCTCTAGGTTTCGTTATATATTTTACATTCATAACTTATTTTAATGATGTTGAAAAAAAAAATTATGCCATAGAAATTACTTTTAAAAAGTAATTTTGTTACAATAAATTGCATTCATTGAAATAAAATATAATGAAATTACTAAAGCGTTACTACAAAAGTAATTTTGTCACGGTAATTTGTAATTTTCGTTACTACTTAACACTGACTGTATCATAAGCTAACCCTTTATAAATACACATAAGTCCTTGGTCAATGTTAAACACCCAGAAAATATAAATAAATTAATGGATAACAATTTATTAAAATAATTATTAATTAATTTATATCACAAAGTATTTGTTGTCATATATTTTCTGAAATTACATTGTCATGTAGTTATTGAATTATATAACCATAATAATTAAATTAAGATTAAGATTTAATACTGTAAAATATAATTAACAACTGTCTCAAATGTAATAAATAGCTATCTGTAAAATAAAACAAAAACAGTAATAAATTATTTCCAAGTTATAAATTTCTAGAATAATTTAAGAATACATCTTCAATTTGTTGTTATCTACATAATTTTCGCATTGCAGTCATTGATGCAAATATAACATCATTAACACTAATTCCAGCATACGATGAACCAACCAATGTCAATGGTAAACGCCTAACATTAATGTATTCTTGAATTTTCGTCACACGTTCATAATGTCCAACTGTATATTGTGGAATGCAATCATTTAATATTTGTGTGTTATATGCATTAGGTTTTGATTGGATATCAAGCACACGTTTGACATGACCTACAGCTGTGTCGGCAAGTTTTTCTTCAGACAAACATTTAGAGTTTTTGATAAAATGTTCTTTAAATCCATATCCACCCATCATGACTGTAAGATCAACACGATCACTATTTCCATAAATATAATTATTAAATATTATACCTAACAGAGACAATTTTTCAATTGGCGAAGAAAGAACTCCAAAACCTTTGTAAGGACCCATCACTTTAGGATCATTGTATGTTAAATTAACTGTTGCTATAGATACCATGGGTATAGATGTCAATAGCTGTTTAAATGTTGAATGTTCAGATTTAACATGAAAGAGTGAAGCTAACTTATGTGCAGGTAATGCACTTATAACATGTGAACATTCTAACTGTTTGCCATTAGAAAACCCAATTCTGGCACCATTTCCGTTTTCGTGAAAATGTATCTCTGTACATTGAGTGTTCAGATTTGTATGAATTCCTTGAGACTCATTATTAATATCTAAAGCATGGATTAAACGTTGTAGGCCTCCATCTAAATAATAAACTGATGGCGGAGGTTTAACAATATTGGTTAATTCTGTATCTTTTACTTTTTCACGATTCCAAATGGAACTAATCTGTTCTTTTAATAAACCTAGTCCAACTGATCCATGTTTACGTTCTGCTTCATATAAGGCACCAAACATAAACTTAACACTCATTTGCTTAGCATTTCCACCACATACTCCACACAATAAAGGTGAGATTAAGTAGTCAGCAAATTCTTGTCCGTATGTACGACAAAAAAAGTCGTAAGCACTTTCATCATTATTTTGAACATCTGGTAATTTAGCTTTGGTATTATTTAATGAAAAACACTCACGTAAGACATAATAAATCCATGGTTTAGTGAATGGTTGATTTACTGTAAACAGAGCTTTCCAGACACTCATAGGTAATTGATGTATATTTCCATTTGCAAATATGTATCTAGCAGAAGCATCAATACCTACATTGCGCACTAAATCTTCAATACCTAAATCTTTTATTAAGCTGTAAGTATTGTTAGCCGATTTTCCGCGACCTCTAATCGTTCGCGGACCAAGCTCACTAATAACATTAGTGTTTTCGTCTTTCCACGACTGGATCCAGCCACCTGTATGATCGCTGGCTTCAATAATTTGTATTGATCCGTTTTTTTCAATTCCTCCTTCTCGTTTCAGGTAATATGCAGCACTTAGACCAGCGAGTCCACCGCCTAAAATGGCTATGGTCATGATTACAGTTATAATTTACTTAAAAATAAATACTAATTACAATATTAGTACCAGCAGGTACATTGAAATAATAATATAAGCAAACAAAACATAAAATTAATTTAATTTTTGAGAGCTATTATGTTGATATGAAAAATAAATTTAAAAAACAGTTTAATTTATTTTTAAATGAACCTTTATGTGTGCTTTAATATTATTTACATAAATAAAAAAAAAAAATGTAGGTTTTGTACATTATAATTAGATAACAATATTTTTTTTCTTAGTAAAATGATAACATGATAACAATTGTTTATTTATTATCACTCCTTCGCATATATCATATCTCTTAGATAGTTTAGTGTATAAATATTATTATAAATTAAATTTTCTTTTAGATTATGCGGGAATTATTATTAATTAATTATTAGCTATTGCCTATTGGTCGTTCATATAATCTTAATTATCATAAACATTTTTATTTAATTTTACAATAAACGATGCATAATTAAGTAACTACATAAAATATGTGTACGTGAACATCATATCATCTATATATAATATAGGTATTATGTAATAGGTATTGAAATGTTAGATAGTTGACTAATGACTATTGAGTTTATATACTTGAGTTTATATTATACTAGATATATCTACTATCTCGTTATGTATTCTTAATCAACCAAATAAACTTAGATAATACTTATTTTAAAACTTCATTAAGTATGAGTTTTATTTTTTTTTCATCACATTTATTATATATGTCATAGTTTTTGTGATAATTTTTATAATATATAATTAATAAGTTATAAACAGTGTAATATATCTAAAAAAAAAATAAATTGATTAAATTTACTCACAAGCCATGAGTCATACAGAACCAACAAAAGAAAATGGATTACCATTTTATGCAAGTGGTCTAGTTGTTAAAGGATTTGGCCGAGGATCAAAGGATTTGGGTATTCCTACTGGTCAGTATAAATTAAATCATAATTTAAAAAATAGATAGTATTCACTAATCATAATAGTTTAATTTTTATATCTGTACAGAGGGGGTTTTTACATGCAATGTTGATTTTAATAATTCTATATGAAACAAAAATATCATGGCTCAATATTATGATAATGGACTTAACATTTCAAAATATTTATATGATATAATATTATTCTTACTTTGATTGCCTATAATATGTTTTAAATTTTAAAAACATTGTTACTGTTAAATAATAATAATTCAATTTTTGGTAATATAGTTAGATGTCTTAATTAAGTTCCTTTTTGTTTTATAGCTAATTTTAGTCGTGATGTAATAAAAGATTTACCTGAAAACATAAGCACTGGTGTATATTTTGGATGGGCACAAGTTGACAAATCACCAGTTTACATGATGGTTATGAGTATTGGTTGGAATCCATTTTATCAAAATGTTGAAAAGTCTATGGTAGGTTAAAATATATTATTTGACCACTGAATATAGTAATCTAGTATCATGTTAATAAAACATTATTTTGAATACACAACAAAAAAATTAAAAATTGCAATTCTGTTGTTAACAACTTGTAAATACAAACCAAATTTGTCTTCTTGAAAGTAGCTCATACATTTTAGTTACTTTTTTTTATAGGAAATCCATATACTTAAACAATTTGATGAAGATTTTTATGGATCTAATTTAAAAGTTAAGGTTATTGGTTTTATTCGACCAGAATTAAATTTCAACTCTGTAGGTAAGTTCAACTTTTATTATTGAAATCATAAAACCCAAATTAAATTCAAATTAATTTCTTTTTTATAGATGAACTAGTCAATACTATTCATTCCGACATTGAATACGCAAAACAAAAATTAGTTGAAAATGACAAAACGGACGTATACTTTGATTTATAAATT
>PVMI01036857.1:0-13661 GCA_008528875.1 Aulacorthum solani | reverse complement strand
GCATTTTGCATTTTTTTTTGGAACTTTTTAGACGATGCTCTCCTGGCCACAAATGTGTTTCAATAGCATGTGAATCTGAGGAACTAATTTTTATTTTGCTTTTTTTAAACATTTTTTAGTGTTTATTACTTTTTAATTCATTTTTTCACATTTTTAGGTCATTTCCCCATATTTTTAGACAAATATGGAATTATTTATAAGTCATAAATAATTCTAAGTTTAATGTTATCTGTATTAGATTTTGTTAAAACATTAGCACCTAGTATAAAAACCCAAAAATTTACAGTTAATTTAAATTAGTAATATGTGTAGTTATGTTTATTACAGAGTGGTTGAACAAGTATGATTATCCTCATTTTATCCTACATACATGATTAATTAAGTTAATGAATTGAATAATATTCTGTAGTGATACAATCTTATTTTAAGTTCTGAGCAAATAAAATAAATGTATTGATTTTACAATGATGTGTGTATTTTTTCAGTCTGTCATCAACATTTGGGATAGTAAAAATGCTCTGAATTTAAATCATGAATATCGGCATCTTTTCTGATAGAAAAGTGAATTCGAATGAAACCCTTAAGAAGTCAAAATTAAAAATTCCAAGTAATTTTGGAAAGCGTCTTGAAAAACAAAAAAAAATGTTAATTTCTTAATGTTACTCAAAAATTAATAACCGTTTACACTTGAAATTTTAGTCAAATATTTATATTAGCATTTCCCATGTACCTATGCTAACATTTTTGAAATATTTTGAATCTTTTTGAGATATTTATAGCATTGAAAAATTTTTCCAATTTTGTGAATTTTTCTTTTTAGCAACCTTTTTACTCGATTCAAAAAACTTGAAAATGTAATGAAAAATTTCTTATAAGTTTGTTTAATGGACGTTAAAAATTTTTAAAGATTCCTAGATACATTTATTCTTCATATGCATATAAAGTTCAAATGTTGACAAAACACATCATAATCTCGAAAATTTTCAATTTATTTTTCAGTTAGAAATTAGTAAAAAATGTTCGTTTTATAACCAACAATAGAAATTTTAAAAGAAAAATTCCCACAAATATTTCTGAATTAAAAAACTAAGTTTTCCGGAGATAAACAAATTTTTTATGAAAATTTAAATTTAAAAATTGTACGATATTAGATTTTCACCGGTAAATTAACGAACTTCGATCCACAATATTTTGATATTTTGTTGTGATTTGAAAATAAATAACTGTATATACAATCATTTTTCAACAAATGTTAAAATAAACATTTTTCTAAGCTATGAGCAATTTTTTTAATTTTATGTTTTTAGCATAGCTAACATAATACATTGTAATAGAAGATTCCTCACAAATTGTGTTATTTTCAACCAAAAAAAATGTTTGAAAGAAAAATATGCTGTGTTATGAGATATTTTCGAATTTTGTTAATTTATTTTGATTAATTATGTCAAGTATGTTAGGATGACACAACGTCTCCACTCAGAGTCGTAGTTCAATGCAATTAGTTATCATTAAATTCAAATATAATACATCCATTACAATAACATGATCGACAACTTCTGTACAGCACTTGTCCACCTTTTTTTCAATCGATGACCAAATCTCTTACTCTAAACTCATGAGGCAATATTTTTTTTTCGAAAATTTTTATGCATCTATAATCGAATTCCAAATCAAATATTTCTATACCATTTTAATCTATATGGCGAGGATAATAATATGCAATAATGATTTCATATAATAATTAAAATATGTTATATTTAATCTGGTAAATGTAATACTCAAACAACTTTTATAGAAATCAAAAATATATAATACCTATATCAGTAAAATAATGTTCAAACCATTTTCACTCCAATATATTTAAATATACAACCATCGACTATTTTTCTACGTACAAAAAGTTATAAAATACTGAAACTACTTGTTTGAATTTGAATTTATGTGAATGAAAATTCTTAAAGAAAATCATCTGCTTAACAATTTACTTACAGTGGTACTTAAAAAAAAAATATTTGTATTGACACAGGACACTCTTATCTATCTTAAATACATCCTATGTATTTTAATACTTATTTATATATGGTCCCTAACTCTTGAAAATGCTTAAAAATTACAAAAATTAGAATTTGAATAAATCCATTACTAAAGAAAAATGGGGTGATTACTGATTATTATGATTAAAAAATCACCCTATATTTCATAACTGTATTGGTCTTAAAAATAATAAACGACATTAAACAGTATTTTTAAACCTATAACGGGTCAGTTATTATTATCATTATTATTCTAATTGAATAAATTTGGTTAATTTTGAGTTCAAATCAACAACTCAAACGAGTCAACGTATAGAGCAGAACACACTTCAAACATTGTAATACTTGGGTCTACTATTTTGTCATTGAGAATTAAATCATTAATTTTGTAAGAGCTGAGAGAGTTTTAAAACTCAATTAGACTTATACTTTGTAGCCATCATTTCGCACACAAAATGTACCTAAATACATCTTTATTTTTACAAATATTCCATGTACTTTTACATAATATTCTATTGTAGTGAATATAAAACATTAGTAATAATAATAATAAACAATAATAACAGAACAACTGTGAATATTTAATGTATAGGTATCTACGTATATTTATCACACGCTTTTTTTCTTTCCTATACGGCACCATATTATTATTTATTATTATTTGTGAGTTTATGATCGGCTATTGAAATATTCGTATAATATAGTGTGCGTATGAACAATGGTCTTCTAGGTATTGCACAAATGCACTACATTATTTAGATTCGAATATTTCGGATAAATATCTAAACTACATTAATCGACGACATCAGTATATTATATTATACATGAAACGGTATTATATACGTTGACATATTCAATTATTAGTACAGAAATAAATCGCGTTCTGCCCTGTCGGCTATTATAATAATGCATACGATAAATTGTCATTTGCTCATACAGTGTATAAGTGTATAATATAATATTATATTTGTTCCAGACCTTTGATCCGTTACATTTTCGAATGAAGGAAGAAAGCGTTGTTTTCAACACACAATTAATATACGAGTACATAATATTTATATTGTGTTTAAATGTTACTAAAAGAGTGTATTGAATTTGTTTTTAACTAACTTTCAAAATACTAAAAAATTGCGATAAATTTTCCATTTTTAGTGTCATTCGTAATGATCAAATTGGCAGATAATAATATGTAATAAATTAGTCAGTTCACAAACACAAACATGTAATATATGTGTACAACTGAAAGTGCGTTTATTTTAGTGTAATTTGACATGATATTAAACGTCATCTTTAACTATAATTTTTTTCTCAGAATAAAGATCAAGTGATCATCTGGAGTAAGTATAACTTTGTTTTTTAAGTTGTAATCGTTCGTCTTAATGTTTTATTGAAGTTTATGATTACAGTGATTTTTTCCTCTTATTGTTCTAATATATTGTTGCCCACCTTGGATATCTCTCAACTTTAATGATATTTTATTTTACCTAAATTTATTTATTTCAATTTAACTAAATTTCAATCCAAACTTGGCACAGCGTGGTCTGAAATACCTGAGTATTCAAACCTTAAAGTTGAAAACAAATTTTTAAAGCTCACAGTGAACAATGTAAACGACTTATACAAAACACCAAATCGAAATGAATATTAAATTTCTAATAGTTTATAATATTTGAAATTATTTAAAGTATAATAAGTAGTAGCTACTTGACATCATTAGAAACTAAATTTTTTTTTTTTTTTTTGAATTTCTATTTTTTTTTAAGCATATAGCTTTTAGCTTCTAAGTAAAACGTACTTGTTTGTGGGTTTTATTTTAAATTTTAATTATTACTTCAGAAAATAAAAAATTTAAAATTAATTTGAAAATTCGGAGAATCGAGTCAAATAGGCAATCCCTATATAATTTTAATACTATTCAGTCAAAAACTATACTGTTCAAAGTACTTCAAACGTATAATTAAACAAATGAATAATTTTATAGGTCCACCTACTGTGGATTGTGGAGTGTAGGGTAAAAATCATGAAAACAAATTTATTTTATTTATCTTTTTTAACAAAATGATTATTTATGTATTGATTTTGTACATAAAACTAGTAATACAATACAGTATATAATACATCTGTTAATTTATTAGAGAGTAGAGACTCATCTTCATAAATATTTATAAAATAGATAAAACAAATAAAACTAATTACACAAATTCTATAATCTTAATTTTTATTTAATTTTTATTTTGAAGCATTTTAAATATTATAATAATCTTTGAAAATAAAAATGTTCAAAGTTAAAAACGAGTTTCAGGTGCCAAAGTCTAAAACAACGATTATTTCATTACGACATACTGTAGTAAAAACGGATTTCTTGTATATACGACTCTCTCGGCGAATTATAACTTGTGTTTAGTAAAATGTTTGGAATTCACAAAATAAATATTTAAAACGAATTCGTTCCTATATTTTCATAAAAAAATGAGTTACACAGGGGTACTGGGGTGAATCGAATTTAAAGAAATAAATTTGTTTCGTTAATATTTCCGAGAAATATTCAAATATCGATTCATAATATTTTATTGCGAATAACTTTATTTTAATTGCACTAAATCGAATGGGTTTTGTATTATGGAATAATCCTGTGAAACTAAAATTCTTTCACTAAGTAATAATGTTTCCAAACAACTGCAAAAACTATACGACAACGCGGAAAAAAGTAGTAACATTATTTGGAAGAAACTAATTTGTTAGGTAACAAGCTCTACGCAATACTACTATAATATTGCGATTTCTCGTCAGCAGTGTGATTATTTCCATTGTAACTTGTAGCTCAATGCAAATAAAACCTTTTCAAATAATATTATATAGTGCCTATGTATAGAACATAGTGTAGTACATTATTTATCAATTTTTTACTCGTTTTTGTTGAGATATTTTTATTGTATTTAAAATGTTCGCCATCTAAGAATATCACATTAAATAATTGTTTTCCGCGGTGCGTATCACGCAACATATACGTATACGTATACATATATAAATGTACGAATAACGAATGTGTGCGTCTAGTGGTATTCAAGACAAAAACAAAGTTTTAAAATGACTTAGCACCACGCAGTTTGTTGTCATTGTCTTTCACACACGTGACACGACAAAAGCACGTTCGCATTAAAGCTGAAATCGTTAAGTGACTGTAAAGTGATTTTAGAGCTGTACTTAAAATTAAGGACGATGTAATGCCGTATTTCTCTGCCTAACTCCTACTAAATCAACTCGTACAAATTATTTTACCAAAATTACGAATAAGAAAAATAAACCAAGAAATGATACGGCATCAAAAACTTCTAGAAATTCTACCTAATGTTTTGATAATAATATTACGGTTTGGATCAAAAATAAATCATTATATAATACACTGTGTACCAAAGATATCAACTTCGATGAATTTATATTTTATCTGCTACAGTATTATACGACAATGCCTAAATAATATATTATATTACATAACAAAACAATTTGACAGCTATAAGTATTTCAATGTAGTTTGAATGGCTGCATATGCACATTAATTTGTAATTTATTATAATTTACCCAATTCGCCAGTATTTATTGATTTTCATTTTTAAATTTAGTCACATAACAAAACTGATTGCTATTCAGTTTTGATATTTTGCAAGTAATAATTTCTATTAATTATTTCCATACAGTCATTTAGACTTTATAGAATCGGAATTATAATAACTCAATACTGCTAACAAAAATTAGTTACATGAATTGGTTTTGATGTTCAAATTATTATTAAAAACATCAAAGCATGGAAATCTATAACATTTATATTTATTATGATAAATTATATGTATATAAATACTAGTGTTAATAACAAGTATACTAAAATTAACTTACCTTTGTACAAAAGTTTGCCGAACTCGTTGGTGACCATTTGGAATTCTGAATTCGTTGTTTGTCCAATCTGTGAAGTTAAGACAAATTATTAAAAAGTTGTAAAATCATAAAGTAACAGACGTTTATCAGAACTCACTTGGACCATAAGTGACACACCGACAATGCCTTGTGATTTCATTTGGGCTTCGGACATATTTGAATAAAGATCAGTGTTGTAACCATAAAGCTGAATCTACAAATCAAGAGTTTTTTTATTAATTCGTTATTATAATATATTATGATTGTTAACAACAATGATGATGACCTCGATACAAGTAAAACTTGAAACATTACAATGCAATAAGTATAATTTGTGTATATGTAATAAACTAAATCAAAATGCTAACATAATTTCAAATATTTTTAACGGATTTAAAGTACGTTAAAAATAAAAATACACACATACGAGAAATATTTTAATGGTCCTCTAAAGTTTTAAGAGGAAGCAATTACTGCCGAATTTCCAGATAATTGTTGCAATATTTTTGAAAAAATGCCATGTTCACCAAATTCTGGGTAACATTACGAAATAATATTTTCGATTGAAGCAACGATATGGAAAATATTTAAGCTGGCGTTAATACCTCATATAAAATGTCAAATACTAACATACATTTTATTTATATAGTATATACCTATACTTCAGTATATATATCTGCGTATAGTGATATCAGCATTTTCACTGATTCATGATTTATATGAAATTTATGTTTTCGTCTACTTTCGTACGGATAACCCTGAGTTTAATTGAAAACAAAATAAAATAAGGATTACTGCATAGTTCAATACTTCAATATAACAGTTATTAATAATTATTATAAATATATAATATATAAGTTGGCTTGTAGTATGTTGTATTTAGTTACTACAGGTAAGTATACATATGGTTTTATTATGTTACTCTATAACGCAATTTATACGGCTTATTGTTATACTAAATTACAAATTGTTTCTGTAAAATCGATGAATGAAGTCACTGAAAACATAACCATATGCTTGTAACAACAATCATTAAAATGTTAATTCATTTATTAAAATCCACTTAAATATACGAATATTATGAAATACAAAATATGTATGATTAATAGGTTATATTATCCTTAATGAGTTCATCATTATTATAAATTATTCACAATTTCCATAAATATTTTTATAAAACTAAAGTTATTTTATTTTTATCATATTTTATTGTTCGTTAACACAACTACATTATTGTTTGATTTCTTAAAAATGACTTACTCGTTACTCCGTTACAGTTTTTGAGGTTATAACTTATAATAATTCAATTAATTTATGTTTTTGATTTTATTTTATCGGTCTCAAATGTATTTAATATTTAAATATAATCAGTATAACATTGTATGAGAACAGCAAACAAAGTTGGAGCAACATATTATTTTCTCATAGTAAATCGATACTGTTGAAATGTTGAACGTCAGAATGATCGAATAGTTTTTTTTTGTTTCCATACTATCGTTTGTATTTCGAATCTGTTTTAAATTCAAGAGAGCTAAAAAATGGTACAGCTAGCGATTTGCATAGTCATATAAATCTAGTAAATACGTATTTTTTGAATACTTAAATTGTTATTATTTAATGCTATTCTTATCATTTGTCGAACTATTTGCATGGCCATTCGTATATTTTTAAATCAAAAATACACGAGTACAAGAGTTCAAAAAGTTAACATACATAGATATTTTACCATCCAAACAAAACTCATATAAATAATAAGAAATTAAGATAGAGGTTATCCTCCTCGTAAAGCTGAAAATTAACTGTTAATTAATAGCTGGAAAACGTGCATCACAATATTTGATTTTTTTAGATTATTTGAACAATGTGAATACATCCTGGCTATACGTTTATGGTAGTATAAGGTTTTTTTCCAAAATTTTGTTTAACGTTGACTGAAAGAATACATGTACTCAAAGGGAACTATTATAGCACCATTAGGTTCAATGGCTGTCAAAGAGTAACCGGAACTATCCACCAGGCTGAAAAAGGTCAGATGCCTTTTTTCATTGCTTCCATTAAATGTGTATTTTAAAAGTCTTACTTCTGAAAATTTTCCTAGACACTAAAACACTTGCAAAAACTTTACACCACTTTAGAAGATAGTCGACAAGAACTATTTTTATAATTATTGTTCATGGTTTATATAATGTGAACCACATTCCTAAAGTCATAATACATTCTGATAGATTTAATTGAAAAAGTATTGTAAACAAAATACAGGTACTAAAATTTACATTTAAAACTGAAAATTATAAAACGATCAAACATTGTGCAAGAAATATTTTATTATTCACATCCTAGATGGATGACAAACACTATAAATATAAAGTAAATACATACTAAACATAAAATGTCTCTCTAAATGAGATTGAATACGACATTTTCTCTAAGTGAATCAGAATAGGTAATACACATTACACATATACATAGATAACTTATTGTTATTTTTTATGTCACAGTGGTATAATATTCGACGTTTGTTGTACTAACTACAGGCTATACTGTTAATTAACTATAAATTAAATACCACAATATTCTTTCGTTAGAAAAAAAATCGCGTGTCAATCCGAAACGATAAGTCTTAGCAAACGGAAACTTATACAGCATACAACAATTATATATAACAACATTATATCTATTTTACCTCTGAAACAACTGAATTTCTTATTCTTTTTTCAAATAAGTTCCACCTATATATTACATCGGTTTATATAACCTAATGGTTTCTTAAAATATCGTGTTTTCGTTTCCTTGGACATTTCTTCCGAAACTCAACTACCGTACGTTGAACGTCTTCATTGTCGATGCTATATTACTATATACAATAATATTATTATTATTGTTGGACTTTACTGACACAATCACATAAAAAAATAATTAAGAGGTTAAATACGATTGTACACGAAATTTTTTAAATTTAATAGTTGAAAATAATAATATGTCACTAGTCACGATAGTTTATTACCTTCCTACCTAGTAGTAATTTTATTTGGTAAGTAACAGCAATAATTCGTTCCTGAAATTATATAAGAGATGCGCAATATTATGTACCTCGTACCTACTATAAAAATTAATATGTTATGGTTGTAAAGTATATATGTGGTATTTAATTTAGTCTTAATTGTAAAAGACTATATATGCACATATGACAGTTACTTTAAAAATGCTATACAGTAAAACTATATTAAATGCCACACAAAAAAAATAATAACTGCTTATTACGTCGGTTAGCGAACTCAAAATAGATAAATAATAACAATATCATTTTACTCGTTGCTCACACATTCGAAACAACAGACTTCATTGTACCGGTATATTGTACAACGGGAGTGTAATGATATAGGTAATGGTTTCTAATAATAGCTATCATGTTTTTTTCCTCCGGCATTTCACTCAGCAGTCGACTATCAGCTACCGCTCTCGCGTCAGTAATCTTTGATCCAATCACTATAATATAATATATTTATATACGGCTGGTGGACACACAAATACACACTCACATACACGCTTGCGGTAATGGAGTGAGAAAAAAATCAACTCTCCAGTTCATCCCATATCATCGTTTCATGCCATCATCCACCCGTCTGTCCTTCGCGTCTCGACTACGTCGGCCTTTTGCGGCTTTTTTTTCGTGTCTGCCACACAGCAGTACGACTCATTCGTCTATCGCCCGAATGCCTATTTCAGTCTCGCGCGCACACATACACACACACACACACACACAAGCTAGAGTGTATATTCTTTGGGGGATTATTTTCTTAAAAAGCATTCGATTCATCTCTAAGGGGGGTTTAACTCTCGACAAGCAGCGGCGGTGGTGCTCATCTCCATTTCGAGATTGAAATCGAAACCCAGTGGATTATGGCCTTTTGACAGTGCGGTAAACGCTTGCGTATGGATTCTTTCTGGGTGGCATTTGCAAGAGACGATGCACCATCACCCTAGCCGCAAGAGGAGAGATGAGCACGATTCGAAACGGTGGATGGCGAAAGCGAAAAGATAAACACACTACATTGCATATAATATTACGTACAGCAACGACGATCGTGCTAGTTAAATAGACGTTTTACGTGATGTACACATCATAATATATTATACTAAAGCAGCAGTGTATTCCTACACTGAATGTTACTATTATTATGAACATAATGTATACCCCGGTTGAGTGACCAAAATTAACATTTCCTTCTTAACATGGGGTTTTAAAATTATTTGTTATTAAGAATTATATTATTTTTTACTGTAGCATATTCTATGTACAAAATTATACTTTCCATATTTTTAAGTTTTTTAAACCCATTTTGGATCATGGAAAATAAATGCATATTTTTGTTGTCATAATAGATACAATTCAGTGCACATACTATACTTGGGTCTGAGATGAATTTTAATTCCTTGCCTAATTACATTGTGTAATTAACTATGTTTATTTAATTATTTGTATTTGGATATAAAATACTTTGTGTAACAAAATAAAGTCATTGCTTTTAATTTAGAAGATCGTCTAACTATCTACGGTTTTTATAAAATGTAACCATCTATTTAAGATAATCCTGTCTACGCTACTACAGCATTATTGTAGAACGGTATTATATTAAAATACAAACCATTTACCTGCGAGCTTACTACTCAGTGCACATATTATACGTATCATAATGTGTGTAATTTGAACCTACCTGTTTGCTCGAGATGTTCTGTTTTTATAATATATTATCGTTCTGCTTCGAAAGCAATCCATTACTCGACATTTCGATGCGGACAAACCCAGGAACTTTCGAGATAATTTATTATCATAATCTACTATAGCGAGCTATACAATACGTCTGATAGTACTGTGACAGTTATTACTAAAAGATAAATAATATTATACATAGATTAATACACAATATTTTATATGCGCATACGTTTCGAACAACTCGTAAAAACTCAAACTTACACCAGATTCTCAGTTGATAACAGAATATAAAGAAAAATAATAATGTCGAAAACCTCTAATATATATATATATATACATGATCGTATCTAGTCGTAAACCTAACGCTATTTCAACAACCAATATTGTGGATTTTTTGTTTTGTACTATACATCGGGTTTAAGTGCCCAATCGTGTAACATTCAATAAAGTACATGATAGAGACCAAAAATAAATAAATTCATTTATAAGTACGTTGTACTTTTTTTTATTATTATGATTATTTATCAAGGAAAAACTTTATGGTTAGTTACATAATACTAGTATGCTAGTCTCTATCTACTTTGCATTTAACAATATGCATATAATATTATAGCCTATCGTATGTTATATTATTGAATAGTTTTTAATCAACTTAAAATATGTTTCAAACTATTCACAAAAACTAAAAATAATAATGATAAATATATTACCTAAAAAACAATTATTATTATGTACACTACTTGAATGTCAAATAAGGATTAAAAAAAAAGTGTTTTTCTTATTTCATCCAATTATATAAAATATGTGAAATGAAATAAGAATTTAAGAAAAAATCTAGCGACTAAAATAATATGGGCATATTTTTCATACTTTAAAATTTACAATAATATTTAAAGATACCTTAATCCATATGTAAGCGGAAATAAACTTTTTATACCATTGAACTTTGTATTGTTTTTTTATTCAAAAACGTACATTGAAAAATATGTATTGATGAACATGATGATTATTTAACATAGTAACAGTAATTTCGAAATTAAAAATTATTTATTACATACATATACTAATTTATTCTACTAGCTTAGGTGGTTACCATAAAAAACAACATTTAACATGATAATATAAAATTGTTTGCACCACATACAGATGAAACACAAACCCTAAGATTTAGAAGTATAAGAATTCTCTTGAATAGGTATAGCTCCCTATCATATCAAAGGCCACTGAAGGTAATTTAATATTCGTTTAAAATTTGAATCCGTGGTACGTGAAACAAAAATAATAAGGCGATTTCATTGTAACATATCATTGTAAACAAGTTAATCATTAGTCTTATAATTAAGTAATAGTTTTTAAGTTTGGTTATTTTGATTTTTGTTTCTTCAACCGCAATTAAATAAATTACGCAATAAGAACTCGGTTCAACCGATCTTGTCTTAACCATTATTCTAATCATATTATTATTTTATAATACGTAAAATATTGTATTTTCTAAACCACACAATTAAAGTTGATAATAATAACTATGCCAATACATGATTTAACGAATACTACGGAGAAATCAAATTAAAATTCAATAGGAATACTCGTAATCAAACATCATAGTGAAATATTCCAAACAATAAATGTTTTTAGCAAAAATCAAAATTACAGACAAACGTTTGATTCAGAACAAAATGTTGTGTATTTTATATTATATAATATTTATTTGAATGTATACTATATTATGTACTATTATAATGTATATATATATATATATTATAGATATTATAGCTAATTAAAACAGAGTACCTTTCTCGATTGAGGAGTAAATAAGCAAATATAATTATCTGTTATATTATCAAATATACGACCCTAACCATTATCCGAATAATCTTCACTGCGTCTCAGTATACCCTAAACTGCAGTATATCGACCAATAATTGTAATCATTATCTAATATCGCTATAATCCCTCTATAAACTTAACTGGCACTTTAAGCCCAATGTAAATACCATGTATAAGAACGATTTCCTCAGTTAATTACGTGCCTGGAGAATATATTGGGTAGGTATTATAATTACGTGTTAATATATAGGACATACTCAATGCCTTTAAATTATTTTATCAATAAAATTGAAATAATTTATTTTATTCACAAAAAAAATGGCATAGAATAAATTCAACTGTAGTAACGCGATAACTATTTTCTAAGGATTTTAAAATAGTAGCTTTACTATTTAATTTTAGGTTCTTAGTGAAGCGGTGAAATGGTGAATGTATGTGACTTATAATCACGATCGAAGATAATATATTGATGAGTGGTTAACTATTGGAATCCGAAAAGGTGGCATAAAATGAAACGACTAGCAAAAAAAAAAAAATGTGTAACGCTGCATGCGGTAATGTCATAATGAACCATAAATCTTAGATTATAGATGTTTTTAGTATAAAAAGTATAAAAAATAGTTATAAAATATGTTAACATAATATGGCCACTATTTGTTATTTTATTATAGCTATTCTATATCATATAACTATATAGTCACTTCGATAAAACAATTTTAAATTATTTAGTATAGGCGATTGATAACCATTAATGATCTAAGTGAGAGAGGCATCATTCTACTTTTTAGAATTTGCATTTTCCATTTCTCTACTTATTTTGTACGACTATTTAAGCAAGATAATATAAGAACTATTTAAATATGAAAGGCATCCATCAACTTATTTTGAGACACTTCAAACACTGATAAACCAGTAAATCAAAAAGCATGCTTACGATTATGTGTGTGTTTTTATACTTAATATAAAATATTATATAATTTAGGTTCTAAAAAAAATCTCTTTTTTAATGAAACCTTTTCTTTATTCTCTGTTTGAATACACCAATTACATTCTGTATGATTACAGATACAGTCAATTGTTATCCTAAATTATACTGGTTCATTATATTGTACAATTGTATAATATGATACAATTTTATAATACAGACGTACCAATAGCCAATTTTTATATCAAAAATT
>PVMI01036855.1:0-10075 GCA_008528875.1 Aulacorthum solani | reverse complement strand
GAGTTGATATCCATCTCTTAAGTAAGCATATGAAATTGTACTATTTTTATTGAAAATATCCCAATCACTTAATATTATTTTCCATAATTCAATTATTAATTTTTATTTTATGGTTCGATCTAAACTATAGCTGAAATGTACAATGTATTTTTTTAGAATTTTATATCTGGTATACCTACGTGGCTACGCATAAGTACCTACTACTAAAACAGTAATTATATGCATAAATATTAATTATAATTCATCGGAACAATACCGTCTATATATATTTATATGTATAATTTATATAAATGCAAAATATCCTATGTGTGTCTATATATTGTTACAAATTACAACTTAACTGTTACGATAACTGTCAATCAATCGTTATATAAGCTATAATGCTATATACTTGCTATAGCCGCTAGTGATATGTGCATATAGATGAGGTATACCTTTTAAACTTTTATCTAGATAGATAGGTACCTTGCATCTTGTACGGAAAGAAATAAGAATAAAACAATTAAACTTAGTACTTTTATTCATTGTTGTCGTGTAACTTTTTCAAATGATGTATTGTTGCGAACATATGCACGACAATGTTACAATGTTTTTAATTCTTAAATTCGGAAATAAGATAGGTAGGTATGTTTTTTATTGTATCATTATATATAAATATTTTAAGGCTAGATCTATCTAAGTAAATCAATAATTATGTTGGTTTTTTTTACTTTACCTACACAATTATTGATACAAGCATCGTTGCAGGTGTACCTAATAATTGCATGTATCCACATTATTTATCTTAACAACTTTAATTGCGGGCTGTGAGTTTTTCGCACAAAATAATAAGAATATGTACTTGGGTACCCAGAGCTTATTACATAATATATTATTGCCGACGAAAACTTTCTGTTACAACTAGTTTCAAGATGTGACTATGTGTGAGCTACGGCCTAGGTTCAACTGTGTTACAACTTACAAGATAAGATTACAAGTGAGTAGGACATGATATTACTAATAAAATAGAACAATTATTAATGTTTTTTACTTTACATTTTTTCAAGCCTATACGTGGCAGTAAATCGCGTGCGTACAACACTATAATCATAGATAGCTAAAATTATATTAATACAAATATATTGGTAGGTATTTTTGGATATCAATATCATTATTATAGTAATGACCCGATGATTGAGATGCATTTTATCTGTCTTTTATGGTCTAATGACAATAATAATAATAATAAAAAATAATAATAATAACAATAATAATAATAATAATGTTATTCGGTACGGAGCCGTAATATTTTCGTACATGCGCGTCTCCGGCGGGCGAGCGGACGCGCACGTCGCGATGTCTAGCGGTCGACGGTAGTACCGACGACCGATGGGCGGGCGGTGTGCACTTTCCGGCAGACGCGTAACGACTCCATCGGTTTTGCACGTCGGCGGGAAGGCGGTCGGGTCTCAACGGCGCGGTGCGCAACGGTGCACGGAACGTTCCACGCGCCCGTATCCCGAAGCACTGGCGAACGGTCGGACCGCCGTACCAGTCGATCGGCGAACGGTGGGTGTTGTTTTTTTTCCCTTTCACCCCGTTTCGTTGCTGGCTGGCGAGTGGAGACTACCACTACTACTAATCAAACGATTGATTCCGTGTGGCTGTGTGAGTGCGTGCGTGTGCGCGTTCCCGCACGTTAACGCCTGTCTCGCGCGCGCGTGTGTGAGTGTGTGTGCGTGAGCGTTTGAGTACGTGTGCGTGTGTGACGTGTATTTGCCCGTGCGTGTGCGTGTGCGTGTGCGTGAACGGTACCGTGCATATACTTTGTTTATACTTCATATATATACATAATATATATTATATATGTACACATACCTGAGTCCCGCACATATATATTTGTATAAATATATATAAATCAGTATACTTATATACTTATAAGTAATATTATTACCTACATATTATAATATTATTATGTATATACACGTACACTATAAATCGAATGCGTACATGTAACAACAGAATAATAAAATAATATTTTTGTGTACATTATCGCGTGTATTATATTATTATTTGTAATAATAAACAATAATATGAGTCTCGTGTCGTAATAATCTCGTCGTCGTGAGTTTTTTTTTTTTTTAATTTCTTTTTATTTCGTTCCATTTGTTTGTTCTCTCTTCTCCGTTATTGTTGTTTTGGTGATAATAATAATAGTAATAACAATAATAGTAATAATAATATGAACGGCGTCTGCGATTGGTCGCGACTGCAGTTTTCCAGTACTGGTTCCGCGTCCGTCCGTCATCACAGAAACAGTAGCAGCCGCCGCCGAAACCAAAGAATACGAAGCGTGTCATCGCCGCACCAGTGACAACAACGGCTATAGCGACAGTGGCGGCGGCGACGACGACGAAGACGGCGACGACCACGACCGCGGTATTCTCCAGAGATTCGCGGAAAACACAAACCGAACGTCGGAGGCCGTAAGGTGACGGCTGTGCCGCGGGTTTTCGCGTGTGATGAAGGTAACGTTTACGACGGTCAGTCGCCCGCAACACGAACCGTCCGTGGTAGCACAACCGCTGCGCCGTCAGCAACGACGAAAAAGACGACCACTGCAGAAACCGCGGACGCGCGACGTACCTTTCGCCGTCGGATGCCATCTTCGCACTCGGTAGTGACAAAGAACGTCCGCCACCGCCGATAACAGTCTCTGCATATTATTTTCGTTTAATGTACAGACCGACGCACAACAATAGCAACCTGTAAGTAGACTTGACCGTGTCTATAATTGTTTATTTTTTATTCTACGGTACCTGATTATTTTTTTATCGTCCGTCGACCGCAAAAAATGACAACAATGACGTTGCGTGCGTGCGCGCGCTCGCTTTCGTGAGTGACACTGATGAGGTTTTCTGCGGTAGCGATCGCGCACCAGTTCGTTTTAATAAATATTATTGTTAAGTAGTACTAATACTATCGTCGTTACGGTATCGTTTTCGTGATGTATGTCAACCAAAGTGCGATTGTCTCAACGTCCCGATGCATCGAGTGTTAGCAACGATTCATTTCGATATTTTAACATTGTCTCGCATTTATTGGTATTGATGATCAACAGACAGCACGTCAACGTTGAATAAGATTTGGTATGTTAGATACATTCTATACCCTAAGAATTGGATTCTATGTTTCTGGAGCACAGCAGTGTTACTATTCTTATAAACATAGCTATGAGAGTATCAATGTACATTGCTCATTACTTACTAATTGTTGACATTTTCTCTGTTTTTATCTATAGAATCTAAATCAAGTACCTATAGTTTAAAAAAAAAAATTATCTAATGAGATAACAGCATCCATTATGGTAGCATATTTTAACTTAGTAGGTTAAATTACTATTAATTTACTACTTCTTAGTTCTTATACCTACTAATTTTATTAGGAAATATGAACATCTAATAACTTTAAAGAGAAGTTATTTTAGAGTTGGCTTACCCATTGCATTAGGAAGGAACAATTATCAACAATCTACCTAGTATATCTACATTTAGATAAGAAGGAAAATAAAAATAATGTGTTTCAAATATAAATATTTATAATGATTATTTATTTAATTTAATTTTTCAACAATTAGGTACCTACCAAAATAAAATTTTTTTTTATTTAGTTTTACTTAGACATGGGTACTTAATATTTGGAAAGTGCTATCATTTAAAATTTAATACCCATCAAAATATTTTCATAACGACCTTTATCATAATATTATATTATTACTCATTTAAGAATATAAAATAATATAAGAATGTTATAAATTAGTTTAAATAAAATAAGGAACTCTGATTAAAACAATAGAATTATGATATATTGTTTATTATATTTTAATCAATTAATGTAACAGTTTTCTCTCTTAATGGGAACTCTTATAAGTAGATACTTAATAAGTAAATAAAGTTAAATAAAATAGCTCATACAAAGTTCTTCACCTAACTTTTAACACGATAGTTTAATATTAATTTACTACCTGCAGCATAGAAAGTTTTTCAAAAATTTTATAATAAATAAAACAGTAGTTATCTCTGTGCATAATGTTACACAGTTATTGTTGATAATTGATGACCTAACAATTATAGGGACAATCATGTACCATCTATATTATTGAAATATTTTAACTTTATAAAAGTCTAAAAGTGAAAATGATTTTAAAATTTAAGGCAGTTATTGGATTACCTAGAATTTAAAAATAATATTTCAAACATTTTTTTTAATTGAACTTGATTAAATTACTGTATAATTTTGTAAAACCTGAGACATGGAAAATACATTGTAGGTAGCACCATTTTCTTATCACTAGGTATGTACATAATTACAAGAATACTTAAATTATTTTGTCTTATTGGTAGTTACTACTTAAACCAACAAAACATTCTAGAGACCATACGGTATGACAAGTTATAATTATAAAAATAATAAATAGTTCAAGATGGTGTCTATATAGCATAATTCTTGAAAATTTAAATTACCACCTTTGTATAACACTACAGCTAGAATGTAAATTACAATTATGACAATTTTTTAATATACTATTTTTGAGTATGATTAGATAAATATTTACTTTTTATTTGGTATATATATATATATACATATTTTGTAATTAATGTTTTTAAACTTTTATAATATTGAAAACAAAGTCTTTTCTCCCTACACGCTCCTTTGATGCTTTTAATACTGTATTAGCTTTACACAATATTCAATACCTATAACTTTGAGTATTCATTATTTTCAGTACATAAGGTGGTTATCTCTGATATTCTAATAATTTTTAACTGGATAGTGGATACTTAAATAAATTTCAATTTTTACTTTACTTACAAATTGTAAATATCAATTATGTTTGAACAATTTAGTAGGCTTAAGGGGATTGTTGGTGATATGTTTTTTTAGCCAAAACATATTAATCTTTTGTTCATCATACTGATTATTTTGAAATTTTGAAATGTTGATTATTCGGAATTTAAATTAGAAATCTTAAAATGTATACTGATTGATTTCAAGAAGATATTATAATAAATTCAGATTTTTGAAATATTATCTTACCATTAAGTTAATCAGTTGGATTTACAAATGAGCATAAATTGTCAACTATTCACGGGTGCAATGCCGCAATGCAGTGACTTGTACATGAGCATGCTGGAGTGCTCCACAATTTTTTTTACTTAACAGTCACACTCACACATAGTAATAATCATTTACTACTCACACATTTACAAGACCAATATGTATGAAATTTGAAAATTGCCTGTTTTGAACTCTTTAAAAACTGTTCACTATCAATTCTCTTAAGATAAAAATAATAACTAGAGCTCTTAAGTTCATGCATTTGTATATCTTTCTTATCAAGTCGTTTTTAATGTTAGATGACCTAGAAATCCATTTCAAGGTATCACAGTTAAGTATGTGAAGTTTAAGCAAGATTTTGCATATTTAGAGGTTTTAATATTCCATATTCCATATTTTATATTTATAATTATCCTTTTAAAATAGCTACAAATTAATATTGTCTTTTATCCATAGATATAGATAGCTTGCAACGGCTAGGAATGTCTTAATTTATTAATAAATTAAAAAAAAGGTTTTTATCGCATATGTACTTATGTCATTATATATTTGATTTTGCATAATATCCATAATTTTGTTACTTATTTCCATGTTAATATTGTGTAAATATACCTAAATAAACCAAAATTTGATGAAAACTGCAATAAATTATTTTTTTTAACTGTATAAAATGCATGGGAATTGTCACAGTACAAAATAATTAAAAATATAAATGGATATTTTTCGGAATTTCAAAAATTGCTTATGATTTCTTTTTTTTAATCTGCTTATTTTTAATGCATATGAATGAATATTTCTGAACTTTTTAAGGTATATTTTGTCAGTTTTAAATGCATGCTTATAGCTCTGTTATTTAGGGCATGAACTTATGAGCTTATAATAATGTTCATAGTAATATAAAAGACTACCTAATAATATGGATATTATTTTTCTGAATAAGTAAGATTGCTGAATATGAGCAATATTTATACTACCTACCTACTTACTCTAGGGCTGTATAAAAATAAATAGGTCCTTGTAAACCTCGTTAACCAAATTGTATAATATAATTACATTTACAATTTAATTTTTATGGAACATAGAAATGTAATGGAAATAGGTAATAATTAAGTGTTAACTTTTTAACTTTTTGTTACATTACTCTGTGTTTTAGAGAAAAAAATTTAGTTTAATATAATGTATTTTCCTTGAACTTACAAGTCTGTATTGTAGTTTTGTTTTATTTTGAATGTAGAACTATAATTTTTATATTATATTTTATAAAAATCAGGAAATATACTAATATGAATGGTTAATTTTTTGGATTGCTGCTGTTAGCAGGTAGCAGGCCAGTAAAAACTTGTCATTGGGCAAGATATGATCTGACGACCATAGTTTTGGGACTCCAGCAATATTTCATAATATTTATTTTAGTCATGACATTGATATTTAAGCGTATTTAAGTACTTAGGTCTAAAAATATCTTGGTACTTAAATTATAGCTATATACTTATATTGGAGTTTTGGCAGTATAGTAATTGTGTGACAAGAGTTTGGGTATTGGGTATTTGAGCATTTCATAATTTTTTTAAAACACCACACTTTTTTGTGTGTAGTACTTCACAATTTTGTTTAATATTAATTTTTTTTTCATACTAAATTGACTAAAACCGTTGCTAAAACTCCATTAAATATGAATATTTAATTATTTTAAATAATTATGTACATATTATAAACCTATTCGTATGCTTTTTTATTAGCAAAAATTCTATACATTTCCACAAAGATATGTATAACTAATTTGGTTTAGAATACTAAATATCCATATTTATTATATGGGTATTTATTTATTTCACAAATTAAATTACAAATTTATTATGTGCCTAATGTAATTGTGTATATAATTCACATAATACAAGTTTCTTTAAATTAACACAATAATTATAAATTAACTATAACTATAAATATTGCAAGTACTCTACTTGAAATTTTATAGATATAGAATGTTTTTTTTACAAATTATGATAAATAGAACATAACTGTCTTAACATTGCGCATTTATTTAAAAATGTATATTTTATTTATGTATCAATTCTATGTAATTAATACTTAAATTATATTTATTTGAATTAAATTAGGTATGATATTAAATTTAAGTCTTAATTAAATATAGAAAAATCTGTTTTTCTGTAGGTTTATTTTTTATTGGCTCCTGGAAAGCTGGGTGGGAACAGTTCTTCTAGGGTCGTCGGTTCAAAAGTGAAGAAAGGTATATTTTTTTTATTAAAAATATTTTTTTTTTTTTTGATACATGATATTACATTTTAAAATGATTTTCATTTATTCATGTTTGTTTTCAAATTGTATTGACACTAAACTAGAACAGTTGAGTAGGTACTTCATAAATATATTCATGGTTTTTAAATGCAAAAATAAAACAATGTAATAAATAAATATTCATTATTAATGCTCGTTAATAATATTCAATTTTATTATTTCATGATTTATAATTCAAGACATTTCCTAGTGTAAATAGTTTAACTTTATCTTATTTTTATCAAACAACATTTAAAGAGTAAGTAACAAAATGATATTGCTCAATTTCATAAGATAACATTTTCTTATGTTTATTTATCTATATTTTTTATTTGTTTTAAAAAACAATGACATTTTATTGAAAATTTGAACAATTTATATCTTTACTAATGATATTGTTGCAGTTTGCAGTAATTTTATTTTATAGAATCATGTAAAGTTGTGAAAAGTATTCTTATATATAGTTACTTATAATCACATAAGTTTTTTTACCTATAATAACTAATTCAAAAAATTTATTTTATTAGATTTTCTCAATGATTTAAGTAAATTGTATTTGTGATTGATTTTCCTTTGAGCTTTTGAAATATTTTTAATTTTAATTTACTATTAATTAATTATGATCGAGTAATTAAATTAATGATCCATTTCATAGTTATAATTAATTAAATGATTTATTTATTATTTTACTGGAATTAAAATTCTGTTTGAAATGTTTGTGATGGGATTTGGGTATACCTACAGTTGAATATAAAATATACAAGTATATGATTCAAATTTTACCTACCAGCATTTTCGTACTGTTGTTTTATTGATGAATTAAAATATTTTTTGAAAGTTACTTTTGTAACTTAATTGCTTATTAAATATTAAAATCTTATTAAAAATATTATAAATATATTACCTTGAATATTTAAGAAGAAAATATCTTCAAATTTATAGTTAACATTGAATAAAACGTACATTTAGGTTATACATTTGCCTATAATTTAGACTGAGGAATCAAACATTTCATTTTAACGGTTAAAATTATTACTTTTAATTTTTCAGGCAATATGACTTGAAAGTAGGGTACAACGATGGTCATCAAAGGACCATAGCAATGAACGGGGAAATTCCTAGTGTACCTATAACAACCCTGGCTGGCATTTCAAGTTTAACAGATTGTAAGTATAAATTAGTTAGATTTTCTTCTGAATGACTCCCATTAGGTCAGTATAGTTACTTAATACATTTTTGGCCCTAAAAAAAAAAAAAGTTAATTATGAATTATTTCTTACTTTGTACTATTTAGGAGTTATATTGTTTTATATGAATTTATTGAAAATATTAACACTATAGAAATTGATGTGTTGGTTTCAAGGTATCTAATATATTATGTACTTTTGAATATGTTACGATTATTAGAACTGTAATGCTGATAAGGGTCTAATTTATTCAATACTTCGTGTGCATTTATTAATTGTATATCAATTTGTAGGTGTACAGATAAAGTAACTTTGATATAAAATGATAAAGATGAACTCAATATAAAAATAAATTACTTTTTCAAATTTCTAAATTTTAAAAAAGTTCTTTTTGTTGAATTTTGGTAAAGTGTAGCTAATGAAGACTGTAGGTATTAGAATAAAAAATAGCTTATTGATGTTATCTTTAATTGTATACGAATAATTGGAAAGTAAATTATACTTTGCAAATGTACTTATGTACAATTTACATTATTGTTATCATTTATTAATGTGTACTCATACTTTGATAAATTCTATACCATAGTAATAAATGTATCTGAATTTAAAATTGACAATCTTAAGCAATCATATATAAACAACGACAATTGATATTCAGAGATTAATTAATTTAATAATACAAACATATTTTAAAATAAATTGTAGTTGAACTAATACGTTTTGTAAATATGATTCTTTGAAGTACAAAATACAAATTAATACAATTTAATATATCTTAAAGATTAGTACAATAATTATGAAATTTGTTATTATAATCAATTTTATTTAGATGCTTATGCTGTTTGTCTTATTATTTAATTTTTCCTGGGCTTTAAATATAATATATTATTTTAATTTAAAAATGTACACAATATGTGTAATAAGGATATTTATTTATTTATTTAGTTATTTCATTGCCCCCAAGTATAGCATATAGTACTAAAGCTAAATACACAGGAAAGAAAAGAATATAATGATATAAAACATTTATATAATATGTTATAAGAAAATGCAGTAAAACTTCCATTTAATTTCTAATAAACAATATTTTTGCGAACCAAATCAAAGTAGAACCACATTTATTTAGTTCTATTCATTGAAATCTTCTAAATATATAATTTTTCTTGGTACTTACGAGGCTCCGTAGTGTGGAAATTTTGCTGTATAATAATTATTCTGTTAAAAAAAGTTTTAAAAAAATTTTTATTTGATACTTACTTAATATACTTTGATGAAATTTACAGTGTTACCTGAAATGCCACTGCCTTCACCTATGCCTCAAACATTAGGTAATAAATCTTTACTATTTCATCCCCGTGTAGCCGAAGAAGCAGACATTTTACTTAGCCTTCGAGATGATGCTTTGGTACCACAACTTATTCAGTCTTTAATTAATACCTCGTCAGACCATATGTAAGTATAAGATAATATGTATATATATTATATATTAATACATT
>PVMI01036851.1:0-12274 GCA_008528875.1 Aulacorthum solani | reverse complement strand
GTTTAATAAAATAATTTTAAACATATTTTATACATATTTTTATACAAACAATAAGTAACTGGGTGTTCCTGTTTCTGGGAATAATTTTAGAATAATCCTCAGTATCAGATAATCGATAATATATTTGGAGAACCAATTTACCAAACAATTGTGCTTGCAGTTATGGTGTGTTCTTAGAGGTCGACTAGATGTATAATAATAATAATAATAATAATCATAAGCTGGATGTAGATTTTTAATAGATAATAGTATACAATGTTATAATTTAACTCAAAGATTTTTTTTTCAGACACGTTCCAACCATCTAGTTTTGCAACAAATAGTTGAATCGTATTGAATTCACGAAGTTAGAATGAGGTGCAAGTTAAATATTTCAAAAGAACTTTATTTTCATCATGGTCAGGGGTGAGATTTTAGAGTGATTTACTGATGAGTCTCAATGCTTAAGTTAAATACATATCTACGTAATCCACTACTCATCGGCGTATATGAACTGGTCTTTGCAGATCATTGAACCCTGTTAAGGCTAAGGTTTTATATAATATTATCGAATGGGGAATAATAAGATCCTACACTGTGGAAAACATTTAATATATATACAATTAAATATGTATATACGAATTTTCACAAATAAATATATATATATATAATAAAATAAGAAAAAAAAACAATGTAAAAACAATGCAAAAATTGGTTTATATTTTTTTTAATTATTTTTTATTTACATTCAATTCTGTGATAAAGTACATACGATGTGAAAGTTTTCATTCAGATTTTTAAAATTTTTGAAACTATCAAAATGTTTCTAATAAATACGTATTTTACAATAATAACTAAAATTAGTTACACAAAACCAAAATTCAGTAAATAAAAGAAAAAAATTTCAGATTATACCACAAACAAAATTAATCAATACAATTGTGTTAAATTTTTAAGTTTTCAAAATAAACCTCATAAAATATAAAATCTCACATTATGTGATTTTAATTACATTTTTTAACCATCATATTTCTTATATTATGTTTATTTTTGAAAATTCTTATGTACATATTTAATTGTGTACCTATTTACATATTAATTTTTTTCCGCAGAGTAGAAAGTAACATACGTACCTGGTTCATACCTTATAAGAAATTACATAATATGTACCTTATTCTATAGTGTATTAACTTACATTCACCCTATCGAATGTATCATGGTATCATAATTCGAGTGCTTATAATATTGTTACCGTTATTTATCACTCGAGAATCATAGTGTCATTTTCACAGTGCAGGTCAAAACAGGTTCACGTTTTACTGATAATAAATTAAAACTATAACAAAAATTCCCTATTGGTGGTGGTAGTGTTGGTGGAGACGGGTGTCGACGAAGTAAAACGAAGACGAGCCAAAAAACCACCGAGTGGCCGCGAATTGGCACTGCGAACAAAGTTTTCACGGCGAGCCGTGCCAGGTATTCGAGTTTTGTGTGACTGTATTTCTATGACATAATAATATATATTTTCACAATCTTTGTGCCCAAAATAATGTGGCGCTACAAAGACACTGAGGAAAAGAGATGAATAATATTGTATTATGTAGTGCAGGTGACTATATACCTATAATAGGCTCTATATAGTTTTACATTAATTATGACGCAGGTAGGTGCCTACTGTTTAAATAAAAGGTGCGTGCACAAAGGCGATGCATAATGATATGATAACAATATACTCTTTTTTTATTGTTTTATTATTATTCACACCGATTTACCCGCGTGTTCGACAAGTCGGAAAGTAACTGTGCCATGCTGCAGGTCTCTACGGTAACCATCGAAACGACAATAACAATAATAATAACAGTTTTCATCATTATTACAAATAATAATTATGTATTGCAAGTTTTCGCGCCTAAACTGTCATTACGATATGGTATTATTACCAATGTTATTATACCGTATAGAGCGTATAAGTGGAGGCCGATGACTTTTCCCACGGCCCACTCAACTCTCGATGCACGTCTAGAAAAGAAAGCGTATATGTGTGGACGCCCTCGACTAAGAGACTGTAAAACTACCCCTCCATTCGAGACCGTTGGTGTCAAAAAAGCGCAAATATTGACTTTTCTTGGAGCTTCAAAATAAATGGTTTACCAGAGGAACTAAATGCAACAAGCTCGTTAACATACTTGCCAAATATGTTATTACAGATTGATACATATAATATTATAGTACCATGCAAGTATAGTCATCGTAAACCAATGATAATAAATAGTATAATGCTATTTAATAATTACTACAAGTCTACAACATTCAATACGATACTTTAGAGTTTTGTTGTCGATATGGTTGTCTAGTATAATGTCTTCAGTTCTGCATACGATTCGGCTACGAACGAGTGACAAAATTTGAATACTACCACATAATACCAATATAATACTGCATACCAGCTATTGGTGCTTAGAAAGTACAACTAAATTGTTTTGAAATTCCCTTAGAAAAATAAAATAAATATGATTTAAAATTTAATAATAACACCTCATATAGCCGTGATAGGGGTATGTTGTCTCTCAATCGAAAGTTGTCGTTACAGGAATAACTATAAAAAAATCAATTTGATTTTTCTTGATTTTGTTCCACGAGTAGAAATAATATTTTACGCTTCGGTTTGATCGTGTGATGAATATTTTTGAATTAAATGAAAATATGTATTTACACATTCTACACCCTCCGTCATAAAAACTTCCCAAAAAATAAATACATTTTGTGAATGTGTTTACTTTTATGAGGCGGTATCTCCGTGCGTGCAATCAAAAATAATACAATTGCACTTTAATGTATAAAATTCGGATATGTAAGAGAAAAATATATAATATTATATTACTAGTAATTTCCGGACGTTCTTATTTGTATAAGTATACGTATGGCATAATAAAAATAGAAGTGATGATTTGGTCAAAGTTATTTGACAATAGTGGTTTAGTGGCAATAAAAAAAATGTATATACATATATAAAAAAAAAACTACGGTTACTTAAGTTTTTATGAGCTTAAACCAAGTGAAAATATGTTATAATATCACGTAGAGAAATATAACTACATATAATATACCTGACAATGATTTGGATTGCTGCAGACAATGACTCCACATGCACAAATTTCGTATGTTATACGTAGTATGTACTATTTTTATGTCAGTATTTTATAGTCAAAATAATATTATTATTTTATACATAGGCGTGAGAAAAATATTGCATATTATTATCTCATTCAATGCATGTGATTTTTCGAGTGAGGCACAGGCAGACGGGCTCAGTAAGAATAACCATTGGACAGCCACAAGTGTTAGACCGTTTTACAAGAATCGTTTTCACTTTTTAACCAATAATTTATATTTCTCCTTATCTGTCGAGTCAGATACCAACCGACTTTGACCGTTTTCGTCATAACATTATTTCTACCGTAAGATCATCTTAGGCGTCTTCCGAATATTCATATTTAATACCGATGTTAACAGCCTCAGTTTAAAGAAGACAAAAATTAAATTATTATTCTAAATTTTATTTTAGTAAAATTATTGGTTTCCTTTGACCATCTTATGTATATATATATATATTATACCTCGTAATATTATTATGTTCTCGAGAATATTATAATATGCAAGAATTTGGCACTCGTCACTTCTCTTCTTGAAATCATAAAACTTTCCTCGGTATATTGTAATAATATCTTTCAGATTTCGATTGAAAAAGAAAAAGGAAAACTTTTCATGGAAATGTGTGCGGTGGTCCGTTGTGCTTAATAATTATATAGAAATAGCAAGATGTCTGTAGTAATACTGAATATAATAACAATAAAAACGATATCTTTCGCAATGTGAAAATACCGATTTCCGGAGAGTTTCCAATAAAAAAATAACATTACTTTTTATTTCTAAAAACAGAACGGTTTCAAAAACGTCTCGGGTTCTGATTTCTTCAACCGTCCACCACCATTAATCGTGTAACAATAATACAGTTTGACCGGACGATTTCACTTCCGCTTGCCATTTCAACCTTAGCGGAACTTGCACACCAAAAACATATATAATAATTATTATAATGATAGTAATATACTGATAATAAAACCACTGCACTACAGTACAGTACAAACCTACAGTACAGTACAGCACTTTTTAGACTCTACTCCGGGTTTCACACATTCTATTGTTTTCCAATAAATCACTCGAATTATTATTTATAGCCGACAAACTCGGAATTTTCCTCTCGAGCTTGTGGCTTATGTGTAAACTGTAGTAGCGGTGTACGCATTTTAGGCGTGTCGGGATATTAATATATTGACTATAAAAAATAAATTATGCCCTCTTTAGTGGTGTAATATATTATGCACATAATATACGACCGATTTTTTCATTTGTAATTTGTCTTCGATTATTCTGAAAAGTTTGAATTTTATCCGAGATTTTCTAAATGGAAAATTTCAAGTGTATGCAATATTCTAAAATTTGTATTTTTTAGAGTTTTTTAATCTGGACTTACTTTACCTGGGTTGCTCATCACCAAGTTTAACTTTCTTTATGGAAATGGATATTTTAAATTAAATATTCTGCAGTGAAATAACTTTTTAGAAATGTTGATCTATGAACATCGGATATAAGTTTTTTATGAAGTGGTTATTTCTCATCTAAAACTTATATAGTTTTTAATAAAAAAATTGTTTCTACATTCGATGAATAAAGTTTACATTTTATAAAATATACTGTGCTTTAGATTATAAAATACAATTATATTAGCTATATTTTTCCTTTATGGGTATTTTAATTTTGATTAAAACATTTTAATAAAATAAATTATTATTATTCATATTTTATGAAAAAAATTAAGCGGACATAAAAATTTCAAACCATACTATTTAGGAAGTTATAAAAATGGTATTTTTATACTTAAATAAAGATGTGTGCTTAGTCTTAAAGAAGCTGAAATTACTTAACTAAATAAACTATTATAACTTTTAAATTATTTTTTAAAATTTATTTTTGTGTACCTACCAAACATATTTAAATAATATATTTTTCAAATCAAAAATTATGTTTTATACTGTAAATTTTATATTCAATACTTTAATTTGTATCAATGTCTAAACAATAACAATAAAGCAATCATCAATAGTGGTCAACATTCAAAATGGAAAATCGGGATCAATGTATTTGAAGACAAAAAAACATTTTTTTTTTATACTTAGTGGATAAATGGCTAAATACTCAAGTTTATTCAACTATTACGAAACATTTTTATTTAAATGTTTTAAGATTCAAATGTTATTCATTCTATAATATAGAATTTACACGATTTATGGTTATGAAGTGCCTAATCCACAGACCATAGAATTTTTATTTTCAAACTTTCTAAGTAATAGTCTAATAATATGCTTGATAGTAATAATAAAATATATAAATGTATAATATTCCATCGTTTAATGTCTGAATTAAAAAAATTAGTAAGAGTATCAACTGCATATATTGGTACATAAACTTATAAAAAATAAAGTAGTATATTATGCAATCTAAACACTATTGATCAATAATATTTTGACAATATCACAGCTACACATTTAAAGAGTTTTATAGTGACTATTTATACAGTTAACCATAATATAAAAACCCTAGACGACAACAACACTATCGTCAAATCCAAACAAATCAATAATTGGCACGCTATAGGAGTCGATGCAACAATTTATTAACAATTATTTACACTTCCGTTGGAAACAATGAATGCAAATGACGTATTGTGGTGGTCGGAGAATTCAATATTTGCCGAAAAAATTATACATTATTTATTTTGTTGTTCAATTTTCTGAAATATAAAATGTTGGGAGACGTAATTATACCTTCATATTATTGTCATACGCTATAGTCAATTGTGGAATATCTATTTGGCCTGTGTAGTATGTAAGGAGAAAAGTGTATTTACACTCCACAATATTTGGTATCAAACACGATTATCTATAATCATGATATCAAATAATTTAAATGATAATATTATGATGGACTGTTATCACATAATTTTTATTAAAAAACCACATGTGATTAATCTAACTAGTATACTAGGAAAGTAGTTTAATACACATTTGGTTTCAATGCAGATTAAAATATGCGTGTGTCTATAAAGTTAATATATATTTATATATAACGGCATCCATGAAATTCTTAATATTCAAATTGTTTGATGCTTTAAAATATTCGCTCAATGTTGACAGTAGTTACTTTGTCAGCACAACGATGAAAACACTGCAACTAGTGGTGGAATTGAATGTCAATCTTTAGATTTTAGAGGCGGCTGTATTTTGAGTTCATTTTCGGAGGTCAGCTAATTATTATTACTACAAATTAATAAAGTAGTTATGAAACGATGTTATTAATACCAATATGATACATAGTTTACTTTATTAGATAAGTAATATCAAAAATATATTATATTGTGTAGTGTACTTACAATATGTATAACACTATCTCGATTGGACATGGATTTGGATGTTGGTGGTTCTAGTGGTTCGTTTTACTGTTCATGGTTATTGCTTTGGGCGTATATAATAATTTTGGGGTCAGTCGTTTGGTATCAAACGTTCTAGAGGTAACGTCGAAGACCTCACAATAAATAAGAGTCAAAATTGTAATAAGAATGTTAAACCATTATTTTGGACCAAAAGATACTGGAAAAAACTCACATCTTAGATGTAACGAAATTGCCTATCTAAGATGCCGTGTGATCATCATTTTATTATAAAAGAAATTCGATACTAACCTTTTTCTTAAGTAAATGTACTTACTACCTAAATTTTGTCTATTGTACAATGAATATACCGATAAAACTAGTCATAATATATTAGAAAATCTCAAACCTTATTCCTATTTATTAAATTGAATAATATGAAGTTAACTTACTTGAGATATATCATAACACTTGACCGAATGTTAACTATTATCGTATCTATCTTTTAATTAAATTTTAAAATGAAAAAATTGAATAATAACTATGAAACAGCAATTTCATAGAATAAAAATAAAAATAAAGAAAGTAGAATGATCAATCTCACATCAGCTTTGTATCGATTCAAACATGTTTTTAGTCATCTAATTCAATAACTATATATTTGTCAGTACGGTTGACAAAAAGTACACACATAATTTTTAGGGAAAAACATTTATACTGTTGACAACAGATTCGTGAAATATTATACTTGTGTGTTACCTTCGACTTCTATCTATTTTATGTATTTTCCTTTACGGTATGTTTTCAAAGTCTTATAATACTTATTTTTTCTGATTAAAGCATATTCATTAAAAGTACAATTTATATTTGAAAATGAAACATGATATTAACTATAGCTGCGTCTTAGAAACAGTATTAAATATCATAATTATTGATTAATTTATATAAGAATTAATGATCTTATATAATATGACAAAGAATGTCAATACCTATATTATTACGTGGGCTTAAAATATTCTAAAAAGTAACATTCTCCATAAATTTGTAACGCGTAAAATGTCACTTTTTGTAATTATTTCAATATTTTTATTTTTAATAAGTAACTAAGTCACCATTTAAAAGTAACTTAAAGACTGAACACCTAATAATTATTAGAGAAATATTAGTTTTTTCCTATCTTACAGATTTTTATAAATATCATTATATTAAAAATAAATGTAATGAGATTTTCAACGATGACACCTACATGACAGGATATGTTCTTAGTCCATAGCTACCTATGATATCATTACTTTGTACAATATAATATCAAAATCAGATCGTGTCCATCTTTTAATATTTTTGCTATATAATTTTGATACTGAAAATATTAATTTAAAAGCTATAATTTGTTGTTTATTTTCCATTTGAAAATCTTTTAATCCTTCTATGGTCTTAATTTGATTATAATTATTCTATTAATGTTTCATTAATTATTTTTTAATATTTATCATATATAAATTGCTTATAGAAATAGTTTAATTTTTCCTGTGTGAGCAATGAGCATATTAGTTCTTAAATTTGGATAAATGATATAGTCAACTGTCTTAAGATGAGGAATTTACGAACTTATACTCTTGGAACGTATACTGGAACTCAAACTAGTGCAAGTGCACTTTATACTACTTAAAAGTTCAACTATATTACCATTTCCAGGTGACTTTTGATTGAGTGCCGATCACCCTCGTATTTGTGTTCTATAAATAATCTATGTCTACTGGGACAGAAACTACAAATAGTACTAATATATTATGTTGTCACTGAAATGTTTGATGTATGTGTGTAATTTTATAATAATATGTTAAAAATATCTCTTGCTACTTATAATCATTGCGCACTTCTTTGTACATTGTTTCTCAATAATTTTTAAAAAATAATAAGACATAACAATATTAATAATATGTGATGTTGATAGGATATGCAAAGTCGATAATATTATGAGGTGTTGATTATGAGTGTCAGAGTGTGCAATATTATTTATATAAAAGAGAAGAAAATTTATAATTTAATCGTTGACCACTCTAATGCAAGACACTTTTAAGACATAATATTGTTTCTAAAGTTTTTAATTTAATGTTGTTTCATTGTATTCTATTTTCTTGGTAAGAATTTATAATTTAAATTTAAATTGAACATAAAATATAATAATTAATATGATACTGTGTTATTTGTAATACGACAAAATGTAATGCCATAGAATTATTATTTATATTGTATGGATGATGGATGATGGATAAACATTTCGAACAAATAATATTTCAAAGAATACTTATCACAATGTTTAACATTGTCCTAACAATGAATTATTTAAAATAATGTAATATATTATATAAATATGAACAGTTAAATTGCATCAAATAATTCCTAGTGGAGCAAAAAGGATAGGTTGCAGGTAGCTGGAAATCCACGGGCTACCATACCCAATACGGCAATACGTATTGGCGATGAATAATTAATTAGTTAATTAATCTACTAAAACGTAAAATGTTTGAAAATCCTTTCTTATTGCCCAGCGAAAATATTATGAGAAGAACCTCTACTCCAAATTTCGAGTTCGTATGTTGCGTAGTATTTGAGTTACAGCGATCAGTGACTAAGTGGTGTTTGGATTTTATGTGTATAAATTAATATGTAAATAAATTTGTTTGTAGTCTAGTTATAAATAATAGTTCATTAATTATTTAGAATAAATAGCAAAACAAAAGATTTTCTCAATGTCTATTTTTGCAATTTAAGTATTTTTATTTTGAATATGAAAAATTAATTGAATTAAATATTAGTGACCTTGCACATCGCTTAGGTACCTATTTATGTAGCACAATAACTAATATTGCATTTTATTTACATTATGCTCGCGTTCTGTTGTGGTAACTTAATCATGTTATTTTCTAGTTACTGATACCAACAATAATATAACCAAATCATAAAACTGACTAGGTCTTGCAAACTTTGTATTACATACTTGTTTAACTATTATTACTAATAATTAGTAGTTCAGTACCTCAAAAACCACAGATTTTAGATTCCCTTTTAAATTGTTATTGGTTATTATATTACTCCTCACACGTACATTTCGTTTTGACTTACAAAATTAAAAAGCTCAAGTATTATTATAATATGATTATACTACTAGATCATATAATAGGTTCTTCATTTTTAGCAACTTAAAAGTCACTTTCACTTACAATACAATATGGTAAAATTATGTTATCGGTATAAATAGCTTGAAATAAGTACGAATATTTTTAAAATGTTATTGTGTACAGGAAATAATGGAGTTCATAATGATGAGATGTGTTAAGTTCCTGAGATCGATATTGTTTTAATTATCCGTACAACATAATAACTAATATAATTAGATAAAATCGTTACTCTTCGTTTAAACATCCAATTTCGGTAAAATTTGAACTTTATGAGATTATAAGAAAAATTGTAACTGTATTGTTGATATGAAAATTGAAAATAAATACTATAAGTGTAACTCATACGAAGTCTTGTGTTTGATTATCAAGTTTTTTAAACATTGGAAAAAAAAAATAAAACAAATTCAAATGACTATAAATAATGAAAAATTATTTTTAATATTTTGACAATTTCTTAGTGAATAGACAATGGTAATTTGAATTAAATTGAAGTAAAATTATTTGAGTTACTGCAGTGATGAATATTTTTTTTAAATGGTAACAAATTAATTTAACTTGTTAGATAATACATTGTTATTGTGTTTGTTACTGTTGATTATCCAATGTCATCAAAACTTGAACTTTTAGAAGTCATGAAAAATATAACGGGCTTTACGTTAAACATGTAGCCTAGAAAATGCTGATAAAAAAATGTCAATGAAAATGTTGAGTCTCTAAAGTTATTCATGTTTGAATAACCAAAATAAAACCATAGTCGAAAACTGATTTTGAGTAAAAATACTATGCAAATTTTTAATTCGTATATTTTTTCTCTTAAGAAACTTAATCAAAAAGTTGATAATCGAATATTTTTTACTGCTTCGAAAAACGCCGAACCAGGTGACAAAATCACTCCACTCGGAATCTAAAATGTAAATTTTGACGATATAACTAATTTGTACCACAAAAAACCATCATCGTGAAATATCTTCAAAATTATTCAGGTTCCTAATAAGTATAATGATTTCAATGATAAATTTTATGAGGTCCTCAAATAATAGTTGTTCTCACAGTGCCCATAAATCGTGATGGCAGTTCTGTTGAACTTTATTTTAATTTCAAAATGTTTGATGTACACGATATTGAGAATATCAAGATTTAATAATTTTAATCTGTGAGCCATGTTTATTTATAGTGTGTACCAATTTACCTACCCAATTCCTACATGTGTTATTACTTTAGTTTACTTTTTAGTAATTAGTGTATGTGGCATGCCGTTCGAAAGGGATTTATATAAAATATTTACAAATTACAATGTTTGTTTTTGCTGGTCCTATGTACCTACATAATAATAATATAATGTATTGATTGTATTAACATAACCTATTTTATGTTCAAATAATTAAAGTGTTTAGGTATTATAGTTTCTAAGTTTTGAATAAAATAATAATAGTTTGTGTGATACATTTTAATGGGTATAATGAACATATTTATAGTGGTTGTTTAAAACGATGAGCGAGTTTGATTCATGCATTTTGCTTTTAATGGATAATTCATAACATTTTTTGTCTGATTCATAAACAATGGTATAAAATGTATTTTTTGCATGTAAAAAAAATTTTTATTATGAATTAATTAGTACACTTAATGTAACTGTTCATGAGTAATAATACTCTTAAATTAAATTTAAAAAAATACAGTTTCATTTTTTTCTCTTTTTCGAGTTTACATGTTATATTGTGTAAGTACTGGGTAATAATATGAAGGGGAATTAAATTACTTTTTTGAAAATTACACTAGACTACATAAACTGCATACATTTTATTTCAAGTTTTTAATTTTGTGTAAACTTTGAGTTTTTCACTTCTTGTAGAAAATAATCTTGATTTATATGGATTAAATATATTAATAATATTATATTGACTACATTTACTATGGTCTATAAGTAACTTATTAATTATGGTAACTAAATATTAGTAAACATTTAATAAATTAAATTTGAAAATGCAACGCAAAATCTTCCGTAACTCTCATGAGACACTATTTCATGGAGCAGCATTTCAAAAGTTGAGTCCTGTGAATCGTGCTATGAATGGCCATACAAACTTTTCAACTTGTGAAAACAAGACTGAAAATATGTCATATTTTTATTTCATTAATTTTTCTCATATTTTAAGATGATAAAGGTGTCAAGCTCTTACACCTACCACCATAAATATTCGCCCCTAAAACTTGTTCACATGTAAGTGACGATATTATTTGAATTAATTCATTTCCCCACGTAGACGTATTGGTGGCTTTTGATGATGTAATACACGATAATATTGCATATTATATAATAAATTAATATATTTTTGACACAGACTTCAAAGTGACCACCCCAACAAAGTTTCAAATTAGCTCCATTCAAATTAACTTATTACTGTAAAAATGAAAAGAAAAGAAAAACTATTAAAAACTCTTTGAATAATAGAGAATTGTAATATGTAGTAGTCAGATATATATCATAATAATAAATTATTATGAGTATATTATGTCATTGATAGTACTGATAGGACTCCCATGATAGTACTTTTGTCCATACTTTCACGAACGTGTTGCGTTGATCATATTCTTTACTTTCTATCGATTAATTATTTAACTAATT